>VOPJ01009650.1:0-84435 GCA_014673585.1 Semibalanus balanoides
TGAGGTTCCATTTCCCCAAGAGACGATCCAGGCCATGCATCTGGGTGTGTTGGGCTCGTTTGGGCGCAGGGCCCCTTTCGCAAAAATATGCCCCTCCAACCGAAAACCGGTGCCCCGGTCCTGGCTTGAACACCCACGGAGTTTTTTTTAATACAATTCTCCACCTATGCGTGAACCATTATTATACCGTGAAGATTCAGTAGAAATTGTCTTTATTCAACAATGAATACCGCACTAGTATTCGATGCAAAGAGCAAACGCATGCAAAAAACATCATGCGGCTCCCTAGTGGATGATTTGTGATGAAAAAATTAGCCAACTTTCAAGACAAAGACAAATTTTGCTCTCCGACGTCGTCCAGAAAGCCAGGGCATTTTACCACCTCTGCGTAAAAAAGTGCATGTTCTGGGAAAGGTCAATTATTCCCTTGAAACTAATTTTCTTGGAGTTAGTTTATTCCCCTTCTTGTCCACGAACCATTCCTTTGTAAATGCTGTCTAGAAAATACGTAAATTGTATTTGCATTTGACAATGCGCACCGATTCGAAGTGGTGTGACAGTCAGCCTGTCGGCGGCAAGACAGTGCGATAGTCAGCCTGTAGGCGGCAAAACAGTGCGATAGTCAGCCTGTCGGCGGCAAGACAGTGTGACAGTCAGCCTGTAGGCGGCAAGACAGTGTGACAGTCAGCCTGTAGGCGGCAAGACAGTGCGACAGTCAGCAGCTGTCGGCGGCAAGACAGTGCGACAGTCAGCAGCTGTCGGCGGCAGTGGCCGGCAGTGGCTGACCTTGCCCGCGTACCTGGGGTCAGGGAACACACCGTCTGCACTGAACACATCGAGAGCTGGAGCACTGGCCGGGCGACAGTGAGTTGCGGCTGTGTGTGGTGGTGTGGGGGGGGGGGAAGTTGGTTCGCTGGCTTTCGCCCCTGCCTTGCGGGGGAGGATGAATGCAGTGAGGAGCCAGCGGAGCAGCCCTGGCGTGCCCGTTCTGCGACAGCTGCCCGTCTCGTATGAGCACTGCGGCTCAGCACCGACAGCACGTCTGCAGCGGAGAGAGCTGGCTGGCCGCCGTCGCGTGGCCACAGCGGCGGCGCTCCGGCGCCGCTCGGGCGCCGCTCGCTGACCCCAGGGAGAAGTCTGCAGATTGGTCGACAATCGGCATGGTGGCGCTGACTGGGTCCGGTCACGTTTGGCTGCCAGTCCCGGAGGGGGAGGCTCCACTGTCTGTCGGTGCCATGGTTGCCGGAGGCGGGGTCCCACTGACGGGTGGACTGGCGGTCCCACTGATGCCGATGGGGATGGGTACAGTCCGGTCGGGGCGATGGAAGCTCAGCCCACGAAGTGGCGGCGAGGTCAGCAACTCGGCAGCCGGTTACAGCCGGCTGGCTGCTGGCTCGCAGCTCTTACTGACTACTGATATGTGATCTGGGAGTGGCGGGCCGACACGGGCTATAACGGTCTGCTATAACGCTATAACGGCGTCAACAAGGCAACAAACAGTCAGCGGCCGACTCCCTCCCGCCAGCCCACAAGCAACGAGCACAACAGTCCTCCCCAACAGACGAGCAACGAGCACAACAGCCGACACGCACCTACACTGACACAGGGCAGAGCACAGGGCAGCACGAGGCCGTCCGCCGTCCGCCGCAGGATCGGCACACGCACCTACACTGACACAGGGCAGAGCACAGGGCAGCACGAGGCCGTCCGCCGTCCGTCCGCCGCAGGATCGGCACACGCACCTACACTGACACAGGGCAGAGCACAGGGCAGCACGAGGCCGTCCGCCGTCCGCCCCGCCGCAGCATCGGCATACCGTCACACTGATCGGCCCCCTGTGCCGGCGGTCAGGCATCATCCTCAGCTCACACCTCATGACATGAGCCACCAGCTAAACGGAACTAAGATACTCAGCCACAGGCGATACAACATGGCGGCTGGCTGAAAGAGCAAGCAAGAACCCGAACATAACGAAGCGGTGGTAACTTGACAATGGACATCGACTGCGGAGTATGAGCAAATGAGTGAATATTCTAGCACAGGAGGCGGCAGTCACGGCAGCTCGATTACAGTCAGTAGTTAGTACGTTCTCTAGACGAGAATGTCGCCGCCCGCCGGTGACCACAATATATCACACAGTCTCGCCTTACATCACCCAACGCGTCACCATCAACCGACACAGACGAAGACACACCATAGTAGCACACATTACATTTCCGATGTCGTGACGTTTTCACGACGTAATTACGTCGCATGAACGTTGTCATGACGTTGTAACAACGTTATATGCTACTAGAGCTCGACACGGTCACGCACTGACAACAGTGACCAAAAATATACAGCATCTCACCGCCCGCTAGCCAGCTGTAGGAGCATTTGATTGCATTTTTGCCATTAGACACTGACACACCAGTTGGCTCGGCCGCCGGTTAGCCTGTGGCGATGGCGACCCGCCCCGTCCCTTTGCACAGAGTGCCGACCGGCCACGTCACGGCAGCAGCGTGTGCCAGCGGCCGCAGGGTCGGCCCGCCCCGGCTGCTGGCTGCTGATGGAGCAGGACTGGAGCACGGGCAGACTGATCTATGGTCGGTAGGTCGTCGGCCAGCACACCAGACACTCACGCACGTGGCCAGGTCACTCCGATCAATACTGACACCGGCCGCCGCGCGAGCCACTCGGCGGCCGTGCCGCCACCGGACCCACACGCTCAGATACAGCGGCCACACACGCTCAGATACAGCGGCCACACACGCTCAGATACAGCGGGCACACACGCTCAGATACAGCGGCCACACACGCTCAGATACAGCGGCCACCGGACCCACACGCTCAGATACAGCGGCCACCGGGCACACACGCTCAGATACAGCGGCCACCGGACAAACACGCTCAGATACAGCGGCCACACACGCTCAGATACAGCGGCCACACGCTCAGATACAGCGGCCACACACGCTCAGATACAGCGGGCACACACACTCAGATACAGCGGCCACACACGCTCAGATACAGCGGCCACCTGGCAAACACGCTCAGATACAGAGATTGGAAGGACAGATCGACCAAGCCATAACACCCTACAGCTCATATTTCGATTAAACTACATTTAGAGGGTTATCTCGGCCGTAGATTTACGCTGTGAAATTTTCAGCACCATCCGTCGAATGTTTTTTGAGTTATAGCCTCAGGCATTATTCGATTTTGGTCAAACCTATTTTCAGCGGGCGATATCTCCCATATAAATTATATGAGCATTTCAATAAATATATCATAAAAATGATCATAAACCATAGATTTATGTGTTAAAATATTTTTTGAAAATGCAAATTTTTGGAAATTTTAAACCCGATTTAAGATAAAAACATTTTTTTGTAATGTGGCCACTAAAAATTATGATGTTTTTTCTCGCCAGTATTGACTTCAATATATAAACCTTCGATAGTAAAAATATTGGAGATATAATTTTTCTCTAAATATTTTATATATATTTTTTATTTGGAAAAATAATGGTCACCAGCACGTATTTGATAATAACTTTGCACGTAATGGTACTAGAGAGCGTAACTGAACAGCACTATATTTGCCTCGTCAAGCTATGTTAAATGATGCATAACATGACCCTTGGCAGGTTGTTTCTTGACCTCAAGGTCACACAAAACTTATAATCGTTTTTTTGACATTTCAACAAAAAAAATATATATATCTCACAATAATCTACAAGTTATGATGATTGATGTTATATATTGGTTTATATGACTAATGTTATTTAGATGGCAGATTTCGCACACTGAAAAATCGAGGTCTGCGCAACATCGAAAATATACCTAAGGCTATAACTCGAAAACCATTCAACAGACGTGGCAGAAAGTTTAACAGCGTGAATCTACGGCTCAGACAACCCCCGAAACATATTTGCATTGAACGATGAGAAATAGAGTGTTATGTTTGGTCGATCTTTGGTTTGTTTTGGCTGCATTTGCATTGGCTGCGCCGGGCGACCTCAAGTCACGTGAACCTTGAAAGTCGAAGGAGCAACCTGCATGGGATCATGTTATGTATCATCAAATGCAGCTCGACGAGGCAAATATAATGCTGTTCAGTTAAGCTCTCTAACACACTTACGTGCAAAGCTTATTATCATAATACGTGCATGGTGACCAATTATTGTTTCTTAAATTCAAAAATATAAATAAAATAGATGATGTCGTTTTTTTCGGATTTCGCTCTGGGATGAATATTATGTAAAAATATTATGATATTTATGTAAAAAAAAACAAAAAAAAAAAACATATATTTCAGCTATCCATATATTTCAGCTGAGGTTTCTCAAAACATTTTTCTGTCGTTTTTTGAACATTCATTAGAAATGTAAGTGTACCTGTTGTATCCCAATATATATCACTATATTATCAGCTGAAATATATGGACTGCATTTTTACATAATATTCATCCCAGAGCGAAATCCGAAAAAGAAACGATATCATCTATCTTCTAGCCTGGGAAAAATGACTTTAAAAGAACACATAAAATAAAATAATTAAGAGAAAAAAGTANTGGACAATTGTATTCGAATCTTAAAATAGCCAGTGTCTACCAATTCAAATGACGCAGACTAGCGGCCAAAGGCCCAAAGTCGCCCCTCAGCGCGCATACAATAATTTGATGATCGATAAGCCATTTCAAACAAGCCATGCACAAAGTCGTATGATTATGGACTGGTAAGGTCACAGACTACGCACTAGCACAGCAAGTCGGTGAACTTCACAGCGCAAGGTGGCGGTGAGCGACCGCAGGGCAGCCAGAGGAGAGAGAGAGAGAGAGAGAGCGAGGCAGGGAGAGCAATTATCCACCGCGTTCCCAACTAGCAGCAGCCGATATCGTTAACATCTGGCGGGCTGCAGTGCACCCGGAAAAACGTGAACTTGTCCCTGATTCACGAGCCGCAGTACCAGCGCGGCGGCGCCATTTCTACCCGGAGTGAAGCCAATACGTGCCTGGCATTTTATCCTGCCATGGCTTCCCACCAGCAGACAGCCATGGGTAGGTAACACATGCTGCAGTGACGCACACAGATCCTGGACAATACACACGTTAACAGATTATATATGTTGAGCAAAACGGAATATTGATGGACGTAGTCATGGTTTTTATATTAGCCGTTTTCACGATGGATTATTTTGCGCGAAATGATTTAAAATATCTTAAGATGTTTTGAAATGTTTTAGTATGAAAGTTTTAGTATACTTATTCTTTCCTTAATACCAAACTTTTGCAGCAATTTTTTCTTGAAATGTCTCTCAGAAATTTGTAATATTGTTGGTAAAGAATATAGATGTTACCAAAAATTGCGTTTGGTGTAACTAGCAGGATAATTAGTATAGGTTAGCTTGTGATCTTCACCTAACTGAACTTTCAGGAACTCTGAAACATATCAGGTCTCGGCACGCTATTGGTCGCTCAACAAAGCGAACTCCCTTGACTCATAATGGACTCGCCTCCAGCGAATCGTTTCTAGCGCATTATTGCACATGGCGAAGCAGAACTTGTGATCCAATGACGCGCCAGATTGGAGTAAACTAATATGGCGATATGCTTAACTAACAAAGGGACTCTAGGACGCATATGTCTTTAGAAACGAACAAAGTTGTATCATAATCTTGTAAAGAGTTCATTCAGTTTCCATAACTTATTGAAAAATATAATATCGCTTAAATCAGTAACTATTTTTCTTTGGAATATATCGTATACTAAAACTTTCATACTAAAACATTTCAAAACATCTTAAGATGTTTTAAATCATTTCGCACAAAATAATCCATCGTGAAAACGGCTATTGGTGATGATTTGGACTGCACTACAGTTGTTAAGGTTATATGACACCCTCGTATACTATTGATGTGCATTAATATTCCAAGTAAAAATGCGATGATAAGAGACAATAGACATCACAATGTCAGGACTCGCCTCCAGCGAATGTGATGTCTATTGTCTCTTATGCGATGATAAGAGACAATAGACATCACAATGTCAGGACGGACTTCTTGGAACGTTTCGCAGCTTGAGTTGGTGCATGTCAATTACCAGCGCGGCGTACCAAGACCCTGGCCAGTGTCCAATGCATTAGAGGCGATCGGCATCTATACCCTGGCCTGGCCAATGCATTAGAGGCGATTGGTGCAGCACAGGAAGTAAAGCCGGGAAGTCATGATCGATACACGAACTTGCACAGCTGTAAAACTGGCTAACTGGCAACGTTCGAGACGCAGTGTGCACTGTGCAGTGGCGGGATGCCTTCATGACGTACTTCTTGCTTAGGTGGAATGGAAAATAATCAAGGATTGATGGATAAAACACCGTCCCATCTTAACCTTCATACTTCTGGGCATTCATAAAAACTGAAACTAATGCAAGACCAACAACAGAACACAAGTTTTAAAAGAAGTTCTGGAAGAGACAATGTCACTGAACGGACAATACTGTATTTTCAAACTGTCGGAAATACAGACAGTATCTCACAGGCGATGGGACACCAGAGAACACTGAACAGACTATGCCCGTCGCAAGGCTGATTCAGCGGTCAAAACATCAATAAGCCGAAGGTGCTCGTGTGTTAAACAATTCAACAAACAACCAGTGAGACGTTGTCTCAGCTTCCACTCACAGCCCACGGTCACCCTCACCATTGACCACACCATCTGAACCAGCCACGGCTGCCACCTGACAGAGAGCTCTGTCACATGTGACACACACAGCAGACAGTGCTGCTGGCCGATACCAGCTGAGCCGCAGCGTGGGAACCGTCGTGGTCCGGCGGCGGCCCGCGCCTCACGCCCAGACTCACTCCCCGAGTCAGACGCGGTGCAGTGGCAGCCGCCCGCCCGACCCGCGCCTCACGCTCAGACTCACCCCCCGAGTCAGACGCCACTCCCCGAGTCAGACGCGGTGCAGTGGCAGCCGCCCGCCCGGAAATCGCCGCCGCCGCCGCCCATTGTCCCGTGGGCTGGAATGGAACTTTTTTGGCTGCGGTGTTCTCTGCGCACGCATGCTGCCGTCACAGCCGAGGACGCAGACACAGCAGTGTTTGTGCTGATGCGCACTTGCATGCTATGGCGGGTCAGTCTTTGGTGGTGAGTGCCGCTATTGAGAGTTCGCATCAACCATAAACAAAGAACACAATTGAGAGTTCAATAGTGAACCACTAGTGCTAGCCCGTCCGCTCCGCTGGACGATTACAAGTTGAGTGGTGGTGCAAGCCAGTGATGAGCAATTAGGGATTGATAACACCAGCTATCCGTGGCACACCCGTCGTACCTATAATCGCTTTATACTATTGGTTCCAAAATAAGCGTCCCGCTGGGTTGGCTGGCACAGCAGTTTAAGGGAATATACCACCTTAGGAAAATTATACGAAATGATGGAGATGAGTGCCCAGATGAGTGGCACTCATCTCCATCATTCCAAATATTTTTCCCAATGCGGTATATTCCCTTTAACTGCTGTGCAAGCCAGCCCAGCGGGACGTTTATTTTGGAACCAATAGTACCCGTCATACACCCGACCGATATGCACAGCCGCACACCAGCGCCACCTATAGCATATCCGTTGAAGTTTAACACTTCCACTTATGAGATAGCGCGCTCTTATCGGTGACAGATTGTCGTGTGCAATTTTTATAAACACATATTTTATCTAGCTTGTAAGGAGGACAGTTTGATGTTGGGAAATGTAGGGAGCAGATTAATATACACACATGTTGTCATGCGATCTGCAAAATGATTTCTTAGATAGTATTCAATGCTAATGTGTCGAAACTACATAACTTTTCGTACTAATAATACGCATACAAAATTGGATGACGAACAGACAGAAAGAAAGACAAACAGACGTTCTTTAAATAGTAAGTTAGATTCAATGTTAATGAGTCGAAACTATATAACTTTTCGTACTTATAATACGTGTAAAGAAAAAATGGATGACGAACAGACAGAAAGAAAGACAGACAGACTTTCTTTAAATAGTAAGTTAGATACCTCTCAGTATGGTCTGAACCAACACTAAACTATCACCATCATGCAGCAATGCAAATAATAAATATAAATTCTGCCGGCCAACAGGAATTGCGCGATCGGGTAGTAAGGTCAGGACCAGCGAAACAAGCTCTGCTTTGCGCGGGTCCTGACCTCGGAAAGCCATCCATACGAAACATTTGGACTAAAAAAAAAAAAAAACGAAAAAAAAAACGCAACCGATCTACCGCGGGCTGCCGTCCCCAGTACCGTCCATAGTCCACAGTTATAGGGCCTTGCACAGTACCGTCCATAGTCCACAGTGATAGGGCCTGGCACAGTACCTCCATAGTCCACAGTATAGGGGCCGTCCCCAGTACCGTCCATAGTCCACGTTAATAGGCCTTGCACCCGTACCGTCCATAGTCCACAGTATGGGCCTTGCACAGTTACGTCCATAAGTCCACAGTTATAGGCCGTCCCCATACCGTCCATATAAGTCCACAGTTAGAGGGCCTGCACAGTACCGTCCAATAAGTCCACAGTTATAGGCCGTCCCCAGTACCGTCATAGTCCACAGTTATAAGGCCTTCACAGTACCGTCCTAGTCCACAGTTAGTAGGGCCGTCCCATACCTCCCATATCCACAGTGTATAGCCCTTGCACAGTACGTCCATAGTCCACAGGTTATAGGGCCGGTCCCCAGTACCTCCATAGTCCACAGTTATAGCCTTGCACAGTACCGTCCATAGTCCACATTTATAGGGCCGTCCCCAGTTACCTTCATAGTCCAAGGTTATAGGCCCCCCAGGTACCTCCATAGCCACATTATAGGGCCTTGCACAGACCGTCCATAGTCACAGTTATAGGCCGTCCCGTACCGTCCATAGTCCACATTATAGGCGACCCAGTACCTCATAGCCCACAGTTATAGGGCCGTCCAGTACCGTCCATAGTCACAGTTATAGGGCCTTGCACAGTAAACCCTCCATAGTCCACAGTTATAGGCCGTCCCCAGTACCGTCCATAGTCCACATTATAGGCCTGACAGAGTACGTCATGTCCACAGTTATAGGCCTTGCCACATACCGTCCATAGCCACATTATAGGGCCGTTCCCCTAGTACCGTCCATAGTTCCACAAGTATAGGGCCTGGCACATACCGTCCATAGTCCACAGTTTAGGCCGTCCCCCAGTACCGTCCATAGTCCACAGTTATAGGCCTGCACAGTACCGGTCCATAGTCCCACAGTTATAGGGCCTTGCACCAGTTACCGTCCATAGTCCACAGTCATTATGCCTTGCACAGTACCGTCCATAGTCCACAGTTATTGCCGTCCCAGTACCGTCCATAGTCCACATATAGGGCTTTGCACAGTACACGTCCATAGTTCCACAAGTTTATAGGGCCGTCCCCAACCGTCCATATCCCACCAGTTATAGGCCTTGCACAGTTACCGTCCTTATCCACAGTTATAGGGCCTTGCACCATACCCGTCCATAGTTCCACAGTCATAGGCCTGCACAGACCGTCCATTCCACAGTTATAGGCCGTCCCAGTACCGTCCATTAGTCCACAGTTTATAGGCCTGCACAGGACCGCCAATACCAGTTATAGGCCGTCCCCAGTAAACCGTCCATAGTCCAAAGTTATAGGGCCTTGCACAGTACCGTCCATAGCACAGGTATAGGGCCTTGCACAGCTGACCGTCCATAATCCACAGTTATAGGGCCGTCCCCATACCGTCCATAGTCACAGGTATACGGCCTGCACAGTACCCGTCCCATAGTCCACAGTTATAGGGCCTCCATACCGTCCATAACCCACAGTTATAGGGGCCTTGCACATTACCGGTCCCATAGACCACAGTTATAGGCCGTCCCCGTACCGTCCAATAGCCGCAAGGTTTATAGGCCTGCAACAGTAACCCGTCCATAGTCCACAGTTATTAGGCCTGCACATACCCCATAGTTCACATTATAGGGCCGTCCCCAAGACCGTCCATACCACATTATAGGGCCGTCCCATACCGTCCATATTCCACTTATAGGGCCTTGCCACAGTACCGTCCATAGTCACAGTTATAGGCCGTCTCCCAGTACCGTCCATAGTCCAAGTTATTAGGGGCCTTCGCACCAAGTACCGTCCATAGTTCTCAACAGTTATAGGGCCGTCCCCAGACCGTCCATTAGTCCACAGCATAGGCCGTTCACAGTACCGTCCACTAGCCCACAGTTATAGGCCGTCCCTAGTACCGTCCATAGTCCACAGTATTAGGGGCTTGCACAGTTACCGTCATATCCACAGTCATAGGGCCTGCCAACAGTACCGTCCATAGTCAACAGTTAACGCCTTGCACAGTACCCCGTCACATAGTCCACCAGGTTAATAGGGCCTTGCACAGTAAACCGTCCATAAGTCCCACATTTAGGGCCTTGCCACAGTTAACCGTCCATAGTCCACAGTGTATAGGCCGTCCCCATACGTCCATATCCACAGTTATAGGGCCTTGCACAGTACCGTCATATCACAGTCATAGGCCTTGCACAGTAACCGTCCATAGTCCACAGTTATTAGGGCCCGTCCCCAGTACGCTCCCATAGTCTCACAGTTATAGGGCCTTGCACAGGACCGTCCATATCCACAGTTATAAGGGCCTTGCACAGGACCGTCCATAGCCACAGTTATAGGGCCTTGGCACAAGACCGTCCATAGTCCACAGTTTATAGGCGCCTTGCACAACCGTCCATAGCCCACAGTATAGGGCCTGCACGTACCGTCCAGTCCACAGTCATAGCCTTGCACAGTACCGTCCATAGTCCACAGTTATAGGGCCTTGCACCATACCGTCCATAGTCCACAGTTATAGGGCCTCCCCCAGTACCGCCATAGTCCACAGTTATAGGGCCTGCACAGTACCGTCCAAGTCCACAGTTATAGGCCTCCCCCAATACCGTCCACAGTCCACAGTTATAGGCCTTGCCACCAGTACAGCGTCCATAGTCCACATCATTAGGCCTTGCACATACCGTCTCATAGTCCACAGTTATAGGCCTTGCACAGTACCGTCCATAGCCCACAGTATAGGCCTTGCCACAGTTGCGTCCATAGCTCCACAGAAGGGCCTACCCCAGTAACGCGTCCATAGCCACATTATAGGGCCTTGCCACAGTACCGTCCATAGCCCACAGTTATAGCCGTCCCAGCTACGCGTCCAAGATCCACAGTTATAGGGCCGTTCCCCCAGTACCTCCATAGTTCCACAGTTATAGGCTGCACAGACCCGTCCATAGTCCACAGTTATAGGGCCGTCCCCAAATACCGTCCATAGTCCACTAGTTAATAGGGCCTTGCACAGACCGCCATTATCCACAGTTATAGGGCCGTCCCCTACCGTTCCTAGTCCAAGTTATAGTGACTATGGACTACTCACATTACTTGCACAGGTACCGTCCATAGTCCCAGTTATAGGCCTGCACGTACCGTCCAGAGCCCACAGTTATTAGGCCTTTGCACTAGTACCGCGGAAACTCATACACGTTGCCTGCGAGGTGGCCAGTCGGCTCCAATCGCCTCTTACTCCTCCGACTTCGGCCATTCAGCCTCCGCAGCCTCCAGCTGCGGACACATTCCTGTAACAGCGGGGAACAGGGGCGGGGCGGGGCGGGGGCGGGGGCGGGGGCGGGGGAGGAAATCTGATACCAATGGCAGAAATACGCCCACCACATACCATACCGGCTACTCAATACTCATGGACGGCACGCTAAATCTGACGCAGTAATGCTCAACACACCAGCTCACAGACAGCTCTCATGTTCCCATTCACAATGTATATCGGCCGGCGGCAATATCGGCTGATCGGTTTCGATCGACAGGCCAGTGCCATCCAGCGAGACATGCATAGAATACATCACTACATAAGAATACATCACCAGCAGCACTGTGCCAATGTAGTGTTGTTAGTGCCGATTCGACAGCACTCACACACCGAAATGTGAGGCGTATGAACGGGCCGCAACGGAGGAAAAAAAACACGAGCTTGAAAAAGCAGTCGTGAGCCGACCCCAATATAGATATGCAGCAGTGACCATACAAAGCATGAAGCAAGTTTCGCTGATCATTGCGGTGCACCCACGTGAAGTGTTCCCATTCATATTATGTAAATATTTTACATTCATCATAGAGCACGGTAGACCTATTATCTATGCTTTCACTTATATTCTGCCGCTCGAGGTGGATAATTCGACATTCCTGTCGGTCTTCGTTTGTATACCAGCATCAAGCACCTGCGTGCATGTCATTCCTATTCAGATTAACACATGATAGAATGACATGGCGAGTTGATGATAACCAATTTCAGACAGCATTGTCGCTGTTTTGACAATTAACCCGCGCCAGTAACGTGTGAGAACATCAAATATAGTCACACTTTTGAAGTCTGAAATAAAAATCAAATTGACTAAAAACCATGAACATGGCAAGAAGCGCAGTGTAGCGTTGGGCTCGCCGTTATCACAGAGCAACTAATACCCTTTGTTGGTCGGGCATTAGCGGCACCACAACCATAACCATAACCACAACCACAATGAATCATACTATCATAATAAATGAGCATGGTTAGCATTGCAACATGAGCAATTATCACCAATTAACACTGCATTATACTAACACTAGTGACTAAATACCCACCACCGCGTTCTCTTGGTTAACCAGCACCTCTATAGGATGGTAATTGATAAGTGAACTGCTATCAGGATATATGCATTAACCCGGCATTTACTGGGGTCATAGCCGAACGCCATTGGCTGGGGGGGGGGGCGTTATTCGCCCCCTCGTTATCTTCCGAACCAACAACCGCAGCGAGACGCGCAAGTCGGCAATCGAAAGCTCTCAATGAGACCACTCTAAAGGACACGCGAAATTTTCCCAATAAGGTCACATGACGGTCACAGTCAGATCAAAAGTCAAATGTAAGATATTTGAGTTTTTAGGCCATACTTTCCATCCAAAGCCTTATATTGAGACTATTATCGCAAAAGGTGCTCTCAAAGGTATGATACAACTCCTGTGTAAGCAAAAGGGAAATTGTAAGCAAAGGTCAAGGTCAAGATCAGGTCAAATCAGGTCACTATTGGCAAGAGGTCACGCGCCGCATGTTTTATGAGTTATCTTAGGCATATAATTCAGTTGTAGCAGCCATTTGCATACCTGACTTGTTATAAGGCCAAGGCCAGGTAAAAAAGGTCAAAATTTGAAACGGATAAATATAAATACAAAGTGCATGTTTCATAACTAGCTTTGTCTCAGAAAAACAGTGGTGCCATTTATTGTTCTGTATCTGGTCAAAAAATCAAAAAAACGAAATATAAAAAATACGTCATTAGATACTCATGCATTTTTGGCGACAATTGCATCCATCGGACTTTGATGACACGGTCAAACATTTTTTTAAGTGCTGTGACCTGTGACGTCATCGGTGACCCCGAGGTCAACAAAAATTACTCATACTTCGGGAGCAATCAGTGATTTAAAAATACATATATTGCTTTGCAATTTGGTTTTGGTATTGTAAATATGTGGTTTTCTTACATTCGTTTTTTTAATACATAATAATGTCGATTTTGAGGGTATTTTTCCTCAGTTTTTATATGGGGGGGGGGGTCAAAATCAAAACTTTCAGAAATCCGCTACCCCTTGCCATTTGCTATCTTTTGACGATTTTTGGTTGCATTTTGCTTAAGGAATGGCCTTTAAACAGCCTGTTAGAGTGTAGCTGATATCTGCGTCAAAATAGTATGCAGTGACGTCACTAAATATGATATAACACGAAAAAATATATTTTTTATTTTTGCACTGCAGGCGTACAATTGATGTAGAAGGTACCACAAGTTTCGCGTTGATAGCGCTGTTCGTTTTTGAGCTATTGTGAAAATCCCTGAGGGGGAGGGCGTTATTCGCCCCGCCAATGGCGGGACCTACACGGTCACTGCGTGACCGTGTAGGGGGAGGGGTACGACCGTCCTTGGCGTTTGGCCCCTAATTGAGCTAGAGCTTTGATTACAAAACGAGCGTGTTGCTAGTGACGATAAGAAACCAATGACATCTGATTTTAATGTCATGGGTCATTAGGTGACCTCTGAGGTCATGTCAAAGACCAAAATGTCATCAAATCGTAAATGTGCAAAAAATGAATTAAAGCTAAAATCGTAAAAGAACATCTTGTAATGTTAAATAGACGCTGAATTCGAAATCAGCGTGATACAATGACCTAAAAACTGTCAAATCAAAAAAGGTCATGTCAGGTCATCTGAAGGTCATTGACCTCGGTTAACCTATGGCAGCGTATGACCCCAGTGGAACATATGTAAAATGAATCCCAGATTTGAAATCAGCGTCACAAATTGCCCTAAAACGGTCAGAAGACAAAACAAGACATCTGAGGTAATCTGAGGTCAGTGACCTTGGTTGACCTCTGAAAAGGTCAATCGATATCGCAATCTCTGCAGCAGCCCTGTCACCTAGAAACACCTGTGCATAGCAGGGCTTCGGATAGCATGTTAACTGGGGGCGGGGGGGGGGGCAATTGCCCCCCGTTACCACTCGTCGCGTCGGTTCGAAATGGCGTGAACCATAGGGGTAAATTTATATGCGTTTGGAATGGCCCTCGGTGCCTCCATATGTTGAGTTTGGTCTCCCAAAGATGCTGTCGGCTCCCTAAATGTTTTGCTGACCAATGACGGATACAAGGGGGCAAAAGTCCAAAGCCCCAAAACCGCCTGAAATCAGCACAAAAATACTAATTTGTATTTTACAAGCCATGAAACGTGTACGAAAGAAAGTTTATTAATTCACCTATTTATCCATAAAGAACCAAATCTCCTAGACTCCTATTTGTGTTGTTTCTTTTTTGTTTGATAATTTTTGGGAATTATGCCGCCAAAACAACTTTTTTGTTATTCTGGGTTCTCGCTTGTTTCTGGCCTTAGACCAGGCATCTGACACATATACCATGGTTTCAGCCACGTTGATACGTGGAAAACCAAGCTTCTGAAAATTCGTTGACTCATAGTATCATACACTATTCCCCAAACCACCTTCAACACATCACTCGACGAAACCGGGGGAATATCGGCGAAGCAAGGTTTCTCTCATTTGTAAAGTTTTAGAGTTACCAACTACACTCAGTTTTGGTGTCTCGTTTTCCATTCCAATGGATACCACTTTTCATTGCAAGGGATACCTATTGCATGGGTTATATTTCCTCTGACTAATACGATACTTTGATGAGTTACTAATTGCATCGGCTATTTTATTAATGAAATAGTTTTTGAGTCGAAAATGAAACGTTTCACAAAATGATTAACTCATGCATTTGTTTTATTGTATAAGGGCTATGATAACTCGCATTGAGCCCTTAACCTATTGGCGCATCCAGAACGTCCAAAAACGTTGGTTGAAGAACCATCTCAAAATTTATCTTACTTAGTTTGCTTTTTAAAACTAAAGTAATGTCGTGCCAAACCGAGGATGGACCGTTTGAGGGGGAGGTTGGGTTGGGACGCCCCCTATTTCTTTCTCGAGAATGGAGTATATGCACGTTGTGAGAAAAATACACCAAATGAAAGAGGGAAATTAGTCTAGGTTCTTAAAAAATAATTAATATTTTTCATAAACACCCCTTCTTTCTTAGCAATAAGGGCAAATTAATTTGGCGAAGCAAGAGAGTGTTTACCTAGCTTGAGTTTGGTACCGTCACAGGCTATGAGTAGCTTTGGAATTCGCTAATGCTTAAGAGATAGGGATTTATTTTATTGAGCCTCGATTGGAGGAATGCTTATAGTTTCACATAACAAAACCAAAAACATGTGGTTAGTTAAAACTAGGATGCATATGTTCATTTTTGTTCCACTTTTGGCTGCATTAATGTTGAAGAGGGCTAGGAGGAACAAGCGAAAACTGTTTACGCTTAACTAAATAAAAATAAGCGTGTTACATTGCACCAAATTTACCAGCGGACAAAATAAACAAAAAGATTGAAAAGCAAAGCGGAAAGATTTATAAACATAAATTTAAATAGTTTCAAAAAAATAACAAGCAAGTATCAACGTAGACACTCGTCTTGTGAGAATAAAACAAACTATTAACACAGGTATCAGTTGGATATAATTTAGCAGCCCAGAAGTTGATGTCAGTTATCTGGTAGTTTGAATGCATTATCATTACAGAAGTGAAATAGAACGAAAAATGCAATATACGTTGAGCTAATCCAGTGAATTTTTTACGCAAAATGACAGCAGGTACTCCACAATCGCTGCTTCTGATGAAACTCACCATCTCTCAACATAAGCGAGGCATGGAAGTGATAAGCCTGTGACGTACCCACCGCCCTGAAGCGGTGTTCCGCGTATACGGTTTACGCAAGTTGCAGGTTTTCGCCCAGGCCGCACTTTTAAATTAATGTTTTTTAAGCATGTTCTAGGCCTCAGATAAAAAACAATAAAAAGTTTACCAGCATGATCAGAAAAAGATATTCTTTCTCTGACACATAAAATTTTCAATATTTCGGTGACATGCATAAACTCCATTGGCGGTGTCCTGCAACACCATTTCTGGCACACTTGTTTTGGCATGAACTGCGCACCTGATTTACATTTATTTTTTCTTGCTAGGGCCGTCTCAGGTGATTTCACCAGGTTACGTCAAGTGCCCACACCTCCACAGAAGCTTTTGGACGAACCGCACCCAGTGTTTGACTGAGCGATGTAACAATTTCAACATGAATTTAGACAAGTCATCTAACGGCATTTGTGGATTCTGCCTACTCCCCATTGGAGCCAAGTTCGGGCAGAGGGGTGTCAGATGCCTCCCCTGGCACGACTAAGCTGGCGCCGAGCATTGGGAGTCAGCCAGGGCCCGGGTTAAAAACTACTTTAAAACAAATTCTTCCTTGTATAAGCCGCGTAGATCTTTCTTCAGGAAATATGTTAATGTTCGAGCGATTAAGTTGTAATGGTAAAGCTTTTGCACCGGAGGATTCCTTTGCTGCGTTCATGTTCAGTCCCTAAATCGGTTTCAAAAATCGACATCACAGGTGGGGCATTCCAGGACAGATCGACAAAGGGGTAACACCCTACAACTCAGATTTTGATAAAAGGACTTTCTTCACAAGAGTTAGGTCGTTCGGACTTGGAGCTTTCGATATGTATTTTACATATCTTCGTCAGCGATGGTAATTCTTACAAATGATCACTGACGAAGATATGCAAAACACATATAGAAAGCTCCGAGTCCGGAAGGCCTAACTACCTAACAACTTAAAAGTCCAGATTAATAACGTAATTAAACCTATAACTTACATTATGCCTTTCCATGGATGCTGGTATACAGATACAAAGTTTTTACAAAAACGAGAGCAAGCGTTTGGTGGCCTTGGGGTATGACAGCGCTATTTGAGTGCAACGTTTTTTTATCGGATGAAGTGACGATGTTTTCTTTTCAGATAAAGTGATATTACTGATATCGCAAATCATTAAAAATGTTGGTTGTGAATGATTTGGTTGTAGTCACTTTTGCCAGCTCTTTACAGGTTTTACTGAATGACAACATTGTTACCTAAGACCCAGGCCAATAATTTCTCAGCCTTGACTCGCCCCTGCGGTTATGCAGCTGCAGTTAACGCAATGTAACGCAAGCGTTAACTGCTAAAATGTTGCACTGTTGCAATGTAACGCATGCGAGAGATGTTTAAAGTATTTTGATCTAATTCCAGGCGGTGTTAAAAAATCACATCCAACAACTTCTAAAACGTGCATTTTTGCATGGATTCTACGCTGAGCAAAATCATGCAAACTGTGATGGTATTGGCTTCTCCGTCATACTTGCTTCATCTGCCACTGCACAAAAATGTTCGAACTTTCGATAAAAGTAACCTATTCATTATATTTTTAAACACAAAATGCGTATCCATGACTATTTTCAAACCCATTAGCAGGATGCCACGAGCACCATAGGCAGAATAATAATACCTCCCATTTATCGCCCCCAGAGACGTCTCTGATTTTTTGTATTTACTAAGAAAAGGATGCACGAGAAAGATGCCTATTGAATGGTGTTTCTTTTTCTAAACCAGCTCTCAACTGAAACTGACATCACATTTTTTCTTCAGAATAAGTATTTATGGCCACCCATGATACCGATTTATCTCTATGTCTGACCGGGCCGTTGTGCGGCAGAGGTCAGACAGTGACCGACCCGGCAAACAGCCGGCGTCGGACAGACACACTGTTCGGCATGGCGGACACACACAATAAGGGATTTAACACAAAAATAAGGATTTTGAGGATTTGTTTAAAGAGGCTATATTTTGCATGCTATTAGAACCAGACACCTCTTTTCATCTAATCACTTCTGATAAGATGAAAGTTTTTTGACCTCTCTGTCCCCCTAAATATCTGGACTGGTTAGTATGTCCATGGATCAGAAATACCCTGGATTGGCCACTCAGCGACAAATGTGACCGACCAAACGACATACAGGAGACGGTTTGTTTATTACGAGCGAGCGCGAAGCGCGGAGCGAGTCCTCCTTGAATACCGAATTTTTATCACATATAAGCGGCCGACCCGGCCGGGCCCGGCCGGGCCCGACCGGGACGCTGGTCAGAAGCTTATATCTTTTGAACCCCGCATCCGATTGACAAGCGGTCTTCGCCATCAGATAGCCCCATGCAATGAAAATTATTATTTATTGACATGTTTTTTCTCATGTGATGGGGTCAGCACGGCGCGTGACACGTGCCGCGTTCAGGGGTGTCAGAAAGTATTATCCTGCTGTAGCGAGAAAACGGCTGGACCTATAACTAAAATTTTTGTGAGGCTGGAGGACACCCTCTGGCAATGTTGCACAGGTCAAACTCTTGGGTCACGCTGCACGTGACGGCCACGTGCACCCCTTGTTTCCCGTCCACGAAAAATTAACCTACAAAGCATCGTCTGCAATACCGGACCTATATCTCGGCAACCAAAAGTCGCAAGACACGAAGCAAACACAGATGCGTAGAGAAACGATTCCGGCCCGGCGTAATGCACTATGTGTCGATCAGCGTGCGCGTGTACGTGCAAAGATTAACTGGCTATCCAAGCGCAAAATTCATAGTTTTATGACGTCTTCACATTAATCGGTGCTCAGCCACTTATGGGGACGTGAAGCGATGAAACAAACACCAATCGGTAGACCAATGTACCAGTTTCTAAATGCATACAAAAATTGAGGGCTTAATAGCAGTATTTCGCTTGTTTAAATCTAGCCTGTAATGTTTTTATTGACATTCTATAATATTTTCTGCATTACACCTCCGTAGCTTCAAAACAAAGGGTGCTAAGAACGATAAAATGATGAGCTGCTAAAGCGCAATCAATCCATTTAATACCCCACCCAAAATGAATGGTTTGCCTACAGAACATGAGAACTTAATAATTTGCAAATTAAAAATAACGCTTCAAAACCTATTTAGTTCAAAGTATCGACTTTAGTTCAGGATCTATTTTGCGACGGGCAAAACAACACATAGCGAAAAACTCGTTCAAGGTCAAGATACATAGCGCCATAGCGGAAAATAATTCAAATGCATGCCTGCACAAGACAAACCTTCCGTGGACGGTGATAAATTGACGCGGATTTATTCGGACTCGCTCGTCTTTCGCCGTTTAAGGCGTCTTACTGGTGTAAATAACGTCGAAACGCGGAAGTGCTTCATATGGTTTTTCCCTCTGCAAGTACAGTTATTGTTTTTTTACGCATATAAATATTGGTATATATAATCCTTGGAAGGTAAGGAGCATTATGGTGGGCGTGCCGTTGCTGTACATTCATTGGTTCTATAATAATATGGAAATGTGTAATTCCATTTCAAATATGGGATCCAACGACACTGAGTACCCATTTGTTCATACCATACCTTTGAGGTAATTTGTTAATCATACCTTGGAGAGCAATTTGTGTACAAAGAGATTCAATCTAAGGCTTTGGATGGAAAGTATGACCTATCAACTAAAAAACATTGTTTTTACCCTTGCCTAATAATAATTATATTATATATTATATATAATTATACATATAATTATACAATCTAATAATCACGCTGCGGTTATTAGATCGGAAGATAACGAGGGGGACGTGTTCGGCTTGATGTGGTTGGCGGGAGCTCTCCTGTATTGCCGAAGCTTCGCGCTTCGACCGCTAGGTGGCCGCCATGGTCTCCTACATCAAAGGCGCCGACAGAGAGTGGCCAGCCAGGGTATTTCTCCTCCATGGTATGTCGCCCGAACGTCCGGAGGGCAGCTCAGCGATGCCTGACCCCGAGCGGCGATCATGTCTGGTGAAGGTACGCCCGCCCCAGTTACCGGCGCCTGCGGCTGGTGGCAGGGCGCCAACGCCAGGCGGCGGAAGGCCGCAGATTCCGCCGCCGCCGCCGCCCGCTGGGATACTTCAGTTGGGATGATACAGAATTACCGCGTCGTTCCTCGATGAACAACCGATGAGATGCGTCGGCCGGGTGGCCAGCTAGGCAGGACTAGACAGATCCGGAAACAGAGTCAGATACAGAGTCGGAAACGGCGCAGGAACAACCAGAAATGGAACGGAAACAGAGCCGGAAACAGAGCCGGAATCGGTACCGAAACCGAAACCGGAACCGAAACCGATACCGATACCGGAACCGATACCGGAACCGAACCGATACCGGAACCGATACCGGAACCGATACCGGAACCGATACCGGAACCGATACCGGAACCGATACCGATACCGGAACCGATACCGGAACCGATACCGGAACCGATACGGGAAACGGTGTCTGAAACGGTACCGGAGACAGTGTCGGAACCGTGCCTGAAGAGGTTCCGGGAATGGTACCGGAAATTGCATCGGAAACGGTAAAGGAAACGTTTCAGGTACCGGAAACGGTACCTGCAATGGTACCGAAAACGGTACCGGAAATGGTACCAGAAGCAGCAACGGAAATGTACCGGAAACGGTACCGGAAACAGAGCCGGAAACGAAGCCAGAGCGTTGCCAATGCTCGATAGCTTTCAGCAGACAATATGAGCATTGAGCACCTCGAACAAACACCATCGGTTACCGTATCGTCACTGCAGAAGGCTTGAACTAATGGCGCTATCGTCGGTTAACCAGGGACATCCCGGCGAGCACTGTACCTGACCCCGAATCCCCGAATGAGCTGTGATCAGTGCAGCAATAAGCCGAGACAGCTGCGGCGAGCCCGGAACTGGGAGCGCATTCTGCCGTAACGCGTCACGCCGCAACGTGCTCCCCCGGCGTGCAGTGGCGCAATGAAGCGACTGCCACAACTGTGCACTGCAGGATATGAGCTGCCTCACAAGGACAGCACGTCAACACGTGTCTGTGCACTGAGTTAGAATGACGATGTGCACCCAACCAGTACCACTTATGTAACCGAACGCTGCAAACCGCCCAACATTCACAGCCAACAGACCGGAGAAGCTGTGATACCAAGCTTCTTCCGTTCCAAGATTGATCAATGTGTCCGTGGAGAGCCTGCTGGTGATGAGTCTGCCTCAGATACGATGCAGGAACTCAGGCAAACGACTGCCTGGCGGCGTCCAGTCCACAACAAAGGAAAACAGAAAAAACACGCTCACAGTATTGTCTCAGAATGGGGGGAAATATATATATATATATATATATATATATATTATACATACACTTATACAGGGTGCGGACGAATAATTAGGAAGATTTTCAGAGCACGTTTTTAGCTTATGTAAAGTTGCTTGATTAACGTGTAGGGTATACACGATGAAAGTCTGCTCATACTGCTTCAGAGTTAGTTACGTTTATAGCTGGTGCACAACAATGGAGGAGCAGAAAAGAGCCAGCCAATTGTCGTTCAAGGTTCGCCCGGGCGATGCCCCGGGACAAATTTAAAGAGTTCAACACAAAGGAAGAAAAAAAAATGATATCGAGTCAAATTAATTAAATTTGCTAGCAAAGTAGCTTGCTGGCGAAGACCCTGAAGCTGTTTCGGGACAAATGACCCACAAATGCCCAAACACCGTGATGGTTATGGGGTTCATCTCCCAGCGAAGGTCCCAGTTCTTCTTTGAAAAAGAGCCCTAGGGTGAATGCCGATGCAAAAATCTGTGATGGAACGGTTGTCAAGCCATGATCAAGGGATCGAAGGTCACTGACATAACGTTCCAACAGGACGGTGCACCCGCCCACAACGCAAAAAGACGAGGCATGGTTGACGGGAGAACCTGAAGGGACTCTGGCGAGACATTGACCTCTTAGCTCCCCTGACTTGCAGCCCTTGTGATTTACCTTTCCTGTGGCGTTTGTGAGAGGGAAGTCAACAAAACACCCCCACAGCACTAAAAGTCTCCCGAAGAATAAGACCACGCCAATGATGGCAAAACGCAGAAGCATGATGGCCAGTGTCTGCGTCCGTTCCTCAAAGCCTATCAAGCGTGTTAACGAAGGTTAAAACATATTCATTGAGGTGAACTGGTAGCAAAGATGCCAAGGAACATGTGTGCAAATTTTCAAATAAATATTGTTGTTTTTCTTGAAGTCATGACCCTTTTCGTGATTTCGAAATGTTTTTCCTAATTTATCGTCCGCACCCTGTATATGTTACAGTTAGTATGAGGAATCCGTTAGTATGCATACTAACTAGTTAGTTTGCAAACTAACTGACTGTCCAGTTAGTTTGCATACTAACTAGTTAGTTTGCAAACTAACTGACCGGCCAGTTAGTTTACAAACTAACTAGTTAGTTTGCAACGCAACTAGTTAGTTTGCAAACTAACTAGTTTATGCGAAATCGACGATGTATTTGGCGTTGTAATACCTATCCAGTGCAAATTGGTTTTGATCGATGCTCTGTCAAATTTATATCGCTTGGCTTATTGCTCGTCCCGGTTTGGATTCCCGATTTCGAACCGCTGGCTTCAGCATGGTGCCTGCGATCCGTGGCTAGCGGTGCACTCAAGGTCAGCAGTCAAGTGACGTCTGCAGTGAACGGTGGACCGTTGTTAAAAGGCATGCGGGTACCCCTTTCAATTATAAATGCTGTCGGCCAAATAGCAATTACCTTGATCGGACGGATGAAAACAGGCCCGCGCAGTACGCACTGCAAGCGAGTCCTGGCATATGAAATTTATTAATTTATTTCTTCAATAAAGAAAATACAAAATATTACCAAATTTCACGTTACTTTTTGAAATAATTAATGTATTCATTATTGTCATATCTAAAGTTGGTAGAACACTCAGAGGCGGGCCAGTGTTGGAATGCTGGCCGCTTTCTAAGATTTCTGGTCCGACTTTGTCTATTCAGTGAGTTACCCCACGTCGACTCAGCTTTCGGGTCATCTAAACGCCCGGGTCATTTGTGCTAAATTTTCCATGGAGGTGCAAACATTTTGCACAAATTAGTTATATTCTGACTCCTAGAATATGCCTAGATTATGAAATACAATACATAAATCCAAAGTAACAAGTACGTACCCTGTAATATTCTGTTAGTCCATAATAAACAATTTGGAGCAGGGTCACATTTAGGGGGGGTCCATTCGACCATGGCCTCCCCTTGGGCGCCAAAGGCGCTTCCAGACACCGAAGGGCGCCCTCATGGGACCGAAGGGGCGGCCTTCGGCTCATGCATATGAGGCGCGCTCCGGCGGAATATGAAGCGCGTTCCACTGAATGCAAGGCGCTCTCCGATACACCTGAAGGCGCCCTCCCACATACTTTCAAAGCCCACATACTTTCAAAGCCCACATACTTTCAAAGCCCCCTCACAACTACTTCCAGAGGCGCCCTCCAATACACCTCCGAAGGCGCCCTCCCACATAGCTCTAAATGCGACCTCCAAAACACCTCTAAAAACACTTTCCCACATGCCTTCAAAGGCGGCCTTTGATAAACTTCTGAAGGCACCCTCAAACATACCTTTAAAGGCGCCCTCCCATATACATACCAAGGTGCCCTCCACACAATAAGAGGCGCCTCCTACACACCTCCAAAAGGCGCCTTTTCCCTATGCATTTTTGAAAACGTTCTACCAAATATCTACATTTGCAGGCTCAAAGGCGACCTCCAATACGCTCTGATGGTTGCCCTTCACATACCTCCAAAGGGCGTCCTCGATACACTTTTCGCGCTATCCTCTTGATACATATACGAGAAGCGTATGAGGGCGCCTCCGATACGCTCTAAAGACCACCCTCCACAACCTACCAAAGCGGCCCACCGATAGGATCACCTCTGAAGGCGCTCATCTCACCATAGTTTCAAAATCCCCTCAGGGATACATATCTCTGAGCACGAGGGGCCACCCTCCCTAATAGGTATCTCCAAAGACGTCATTTGCTAAATGTGAGGCGAGGAGCGCCTCTGGTCTCACAGAAGAGTGCCTCTGGAGCTATTTGGAAGGGCGCCCTCGGAGATCTATCGTAGGGCGCTTTCGGAGATATTTAGTAGGGTGCCTTTAGAGGTGTATCGGAAAGGCGCCTTTGCAGGTGTGTGGGAGGGTGAGTTCTTTAAAGCTGTATCGGAGGCTAGCTTTATAGCTTATGTGGAGTGGACGCCTTCAGAGATGCATCGGAAGGGCGCCATTGGAGGTATGTTGGTAACACAGAGGGCGCCCTCGGAAATTTTATCGGAGGCCTGCCCCCCCCACACCCCCCCCTCTGCTCAACAACATCTTTCGCTGACGGCGCCATCATGTTGTGGATGTGGCGCCCTTGAAGGCTTGGCCCCCCCCCCCCTTGCGGATTTATAAATTACGCCACTGTTCTGGAGTCCAGACAATAATGATGTGTGCCAAAGTTCGCCACCTCCACTTTGGGGAATGCAGCAGCATCATGACCCGGCGTTAGGCTGCACCCAAAAGGCTGAGGTCGACCACCGGGTTAACTTACTGAAGGAAAGCAAAATTACCGTACCAGAAAAAGCGGCTAAAACTCCACGCTGGCTCTGAGTGGAGTTCACCAACTTAAGAGATGAAGTAAGATGGATGTTATCGAATTGATCAAAAAGTACGGCAAATTTTATTTCTATATTGCAATTTAGTAAAAAAAAAAAACGCACACACACACACAATCATATACCAGATCGCTTTGGTGCATACTGTACGGTCCCCTGATCCCTACCGTCTGATTGGCCATTTGTTATTGGCCGGCAGCATTAAGAGTTGAACGTTTAAGGTACCCGGCATGCCTTTTTCATGGTTCACCCCAGGGCACTAAACACTGGGTACTCCAAAGTTTGTTTTGTGTACACTAGAAATACACTACAATACACTATACAGAAATACACTACAATACACTTTACATTAGAAATACAGAAATACACTAATTACACTATAATAATATACCAGGATTGGCTGCATCATACTCGCGACATGTATGGCGCTTTTGTTCGATCACAACGTCATATATCAGCGTAATGGTTAAGATTGGTTCCCTGCGACCTCCATTGCCGAGTTTTGTCTTATGACGGCGGGCATTCTTGGTGCTTGACAAAAGTAGTCGGGCGGGCGGCGCGTATTGCATACTTTGGCTAATAACTCGAGAACCGTTGGTTGGACTTGACATTTTGATCCCAAAAATCGAAATAAACACGCTCAACCTTTATTTCTATCATGCAACTTTGATATATTTCCTTGAAGAAAGTCTCGAAAACTTGGCTTAAAAGTGGCCCCCATTAAACATGTAACCTATGGGAAGTACGGAGAAGTTCACGCCCATGCTACCATTACGACTGAACCCCCCCCCCCCCCCCCGGTTCACCCCGTTCAATGGCAGACGTCACCTTGACCTGACCTTGAGTGCGACCGCTGCCACGGGTCGCAGGCCATCCAATGCTGAAGCAGCGATTCGAATCGGGATATATATTCGAACCGGGACGCGGAATAAGCTAAGCGATATAAGTTTGACAGAGCATCGATCAAAACCAATTTGCCACTAGATAGGTATTGCAACGCCAAATACATCGTCGATTTCGCATATAAACTAGTTAGTTTGCAAACTAACTAGTTGCGTTGCAAACTAACTAGTTAGTTTGCAAACTAACTAGTTAGTATGCATACTAACGGATTTCACATACTAACTGTAACATACATAGTCCCCATTCACTGACAATGAGAACTAAATACCAATACCGAGAGATAACGAGCGCTACTCGAGAGCACATCTATCTGTAGGACAATGGAGCTGAAAATACATAGAATGCTATATGGTCACTAAAACAGCTGCTCGATTATGATTGCCTCAAGAACCAGACTGTGTGGACTGTGGAGTGACACCTACATAATACCCAGTCGAGTCGTCAGCGCATATCAGCGCCTGGAGAGGAGAGGAGTAACAGCGTGTCTCTGCGACTGACCTGGTGGGCGGCGAGTCCTCTGTCCAGGCTCGGCGCGGCTCTGGCTGTGTTGGCTGAGCAGCGGTGACCCGGTGCTGGGTGGGCGTCCCCAGCCGACCGTGGCCCAGCAGACGCTGACGCTCCTCCGTCGTCAGCGGAGGCAGGCTCTGGTGCAGCGGACCGCCCCGCTCGGCTCCCGACCTGTCCGCCAGGGGCAGCACGGCCGTCAGATAAGGTCACACACTGACAGAGGTCAGATGAGGTCACACACTGACAGAGGTCAGATGAGGTCACACACTGACAGAGGTCAGATTGAGGGTCACACACTTGGACAGAAGGTTTCAGATGAGGTCACACACTGACAGAGGTCAGATGAGGTCACACACTGACAGAGGTCAGATGAGGTCACACACTGACAGAGGTTAGGCGAAGTCAGTCGGATGAGCCTTCTTAGGAGAGGATAGCGGCAAGGGACAATACTGTAGCGGTGGCTGTCAAAGTTCCACTACGCTGCTGCGGCATACCGCAAATTTTACCTCGGAAGTACACTATGATGATGATTTGGGCTTAAGAGCGCCTCAACTCAATGGTTATGTGCCGCCCATTCGGAAGTACACTACAGAAATGTACCGGAAGGTCACCAGAAGAGACGGCATCCGGTCAGCTGGTGACAAAACGTAGCAGAAGCAGCAGCGGAGGGTCACCTAATCACCTCACACGGTACCACACCGCACACCATCGCCTAACCACCCCCACACACAGCCTGATCATCCCACACCCCACCACACCCCCAGCCTGAACATCCCACACCGCCCGCCTGATCATCCCAACCGCCCGCCTGATCACCACACCGCCCCGGCCTTGATCATCCCACACCGTCCGCCTGAATCATCCACACCCCCAGCCTGATACATCCCACACCGCCCACCTGATATCCCAGCACCGCTCCACCTGATCATCCCACACCGCCCACCTGATCATCCACACCGCCCGCCTGATATCCCACACCGCCCGCCTGATCATCCCACACCGCCCGCCTGATTCATCCACACCGCCAGCCTGATCATTCCCACACCGCCGCCTTGATCATCCCACACCGCCCGCCTGCCTGATCATCCACACCCAGCCTGATCATCCCACACCGCCACTGAGCATCCCACACGCCCCCGCCTGATCATCCCACCACCACAGCCTGATCATCCCCACACCCCCGCCCTGATCATCACACACCGCCCACCTGATTCATCCCACACCGCCCACCTGATCATCCCACACCGCCCGCCTGATCATCCCACACCGCCCACCTGATCATCACACACCGCCCAGCTGATCATCCTACACCGCCCGCCTGATCATCCACACCGCCCCACCTGATCATCCCACACCGCCGCCTGATCATCCCATACCGCCGCCTGATCATCCCACACCGCCCACTCTGATCATCCCACACCGCCCGCCCTGATCATCCCCACACCGCCACCTGATTCATCCCACACCGCCCACCTGATCATCCCACACCGCCCGCCTTGAATCATCCCACACCGCCCACCGAATCATCCCACACCGCCACCTGATCATCCCACACCGCCCGCCTGATCATCCCACACGCCCGCCTGATCATCCCACACCCCCGCCTGATCATCCCACACCGCCCGCTGATCAATGCCACACCGCCCGCCTGATCATCCCAACACCGCCCGCCTGATTCATCCCACACCGCCCGCCTGACATCCCACCACCGGCCCGCCTGATCATCCCACACCAGCCCGCCTGATCATCCCACACCCCCAGCCTGATTCACCCACACCGCCCGCCCTGATCATCCCACACCGCCCACCTGATCATCACACACCGCCCAGCTGATCATTCCCACACCGCCCACTGATCATCACACACCGCCCAGCTGTAATTCATCCCACACCGCCCACCTGATCATCCCACACCGCCCGCCATGATCATCCCACACCCCCAGCCTGATCATCCCACACCGCCCACCTGATCATCCACACCGCCCGACCTGATCATCCCACACCGCCCCCTGATCATTCCCACACCGCCACCTGATCATCCCCACCGCCCGCCTGATTCAATACGCCACACCGCCCGCCTGATTATCCGCACACCGCCCGCCTGCATCATCCCACACCGCCCGCCTGATTCATCCCCACACGCCCGCCTGATCATCCCCACACCGCCCGCCTATCATCCCATGGATGGATGAGTTAGGGCTTAAGGGCCGCCTCAACTCCATTGGTTATGTGGGCGCCCATCCTGATCATCCCACACACGCCCACTCTGATCATCCCACACCGCCCCGCCTGCATTCATCCCCACTTGCCCGCCTGATATCCCACACCCCCAGCCTGATCATCCCACACCGCCCGCTCTGATCATCCCACACCGCCCACCTGATTCATCCCAACCGGGCGCCCACCTGAATCATCTCACACCGCCCGCCTGATCATTCCACACCGCCCGCCTTCGATCATCCCACACCGCCCACCTGATCATCCCACACCCGCCCGCCTGATCATCCCACACCGCCCGCCTTGATCATCCCACCCGCCGCCTGATCATCCCCACCGCCAGCCTGATCATCCCACACCGCCCACCTGATTCCATCCCAAACCGCCCCGCCTGATCATCCAACACCGCCCGCCTATCATTCCCACACGCCCGCCTGATCATCCCACACCGCCCAGCCTGATCATCACCACCGCCCAGCTTGATTCATCCTACACCGCCCGCCTGATTTATCCACACCCGGCCCGCCCTGATCATCACCAGGCCTGATCATCCCACACCGCCCGCCTGATCATCCCACCACCGCCAGCCTTGATCATCCCACACGCCGCCTGATCATCCCACACCGCCCGCCTGATCATTCCCACACCCGCCAACCTTGATCATCCCACACCGCCCGCCTGATCATCCCACACCGCCCGCCTGATCATTCCACACCGCCCGCCTGATCATCCCACACCGCCCACCTGATCATCCCACACCGCCCGCCTGTCATTCCCACAACCGCCCGCCTGACTCCCAACACCGCCCGCCTGATCATGCCCCACACCCGCCCCGCCTGATTCAATTCCCACCCGCCCGCCTGATCCATCCCACACCGGCCCTCTGATTCATCCCACAACCGCCCAGCTGATCATCCCAACACCGCCCGCCTGACTCATCCCACACGCCCGCCTGACATTCCCACACCGCCGCCTGATCATCCCACACCGCCCACCTGATTCCATTCCCACACCGCCCGGCCTGATCATCCCACACCGCCCGCCTGATCATCCCACACCGCCCGCCTGATCATCCCACACCGCCCGCCTGACCAACCCACACAACGCCGCCTCACCTGACGAACGGCCGTTTCTGGGGAGTCTGGGGGTGGTGGCGGCCCTCCTGTAGCGTCTGGTACTCAGTCCTCCCAGAGAACCGGAACCGACTGCCTAGACCCATCAGTCGGCGCACCGGCGGCTGCGGAGCGTTCAGACGGAAAAACGTGTGGTGTTCCACCGCCGTCTTCCACAGCGCCTTGGAGGCGCGGTACGACGGCAGGCTGAAGCCGAGCAAGCTGTCGTAGTCCTCAGACTGGAGAACAGAGGGGGCAGACAGTCAGCATAGCTCAGCGATACTGGAGGACTGAGGGGGCAGACAGTCAGCATAGCTCAGCGATACTGGATGACTGAGGGGGCTGACAGTCCGCATAGCTCAGCGATACTGGAGAACAGAGGGGGCTGACAGTCAGCATAGTTCAGCGATACTGGAGAACAGAGGGGGCAGACAGTCAGCATAGCTCAGCGAAAGTCCTCAAACTGGCGGACGGAGCAAAAGCTGACTGAATCAGTGCCAGACACTTAGTAGTGGCGGCCGGTACTGTGCCTGTGCCTGTGGCCGGCCGGTACTGTGCCTGTGCCTGTGGCCGGCCGGTACTGTGCCCACTGCCCATCATTATATTGCGAGCTACCTCAGACTAGATCTGAGATGATTGAAACTCTGATTGAGGTCGATCATAATGATTAAATGGAATATAATAACCAGTAGCCTCATACTAATTAAAAGAGATAAAATGACAAAAATCTTATTGAATATTTCGCTGTTGCGGCTTCTTCAGCAAAAGCTGAAGAAGCCACAACGGCGAAATATTCAATATAATTTTTGTCATTTTATCTCTTTCATTAGCATGAGGTTACTGGTTATTATATTCGATCTATTCAGACTAGGGCAGCAACACAGACCATCGCCAGCCAGTTATTTGAGCCAAATTTTCTCAGGAAATTACACTAGTTTTTACTTTTAACCGCTAGTCCCCCACTAGCACATGTAAGAGGCCGATAAGAAATAGCAGAACAGAATAGTGTCATAAGCAAGAGCAGCTCACCAGCTCTCTCCTCAATTGAATGAAGAACTCCTTCCTCTTGAAGGCGATTTTGACGATTTTCGCCCAAGAAAAGGTATTGATTTTCTTCTTATTCTGGAACACCACCAGGCCAACAGAAGCTACCCCGAGCTGAATATCTCGTCCACTCGAGTCCTGCGAAAAAATCACACGATTCAGCGATTCAGTAAAAAAAAACGTCAGCGCCGCCTGGTGGACAGGAAAGGCCATTCAAGTTAGGCGGCGCCAGGCCATTCAAGTTAGGCGGCGCCACGCTAAAAAACGTCTCCAGCATGGAATCATGTCCAAAACGCTAGGAAGCCCTTCACACGGTAGCAAACAGGCACATAAAGTTTAGGGCCCTGCTCGACGTGTCGCAAGCGCAAGCGCAAGCGTCATAGCCCCTATGCAACGTTCTACCCAACGTGGGCCAATCGTTGCATAGGGACTATGGAGCTTGCGCTTGCGACACGTCGAGCAGGGCCTAGGTTTCACGAGCAACTTTTGTCAGCAACGTTTCGGCAACTGGTTGCTCGGCAACGGGCTGCCAATGGCGGCTGGGCAGCCGGTGGCAACCCATAAGCAACAGGCAGCAACACTGATGGCGACCGGTGGAGTCGCTCGCTTTTGCTTACGTCACGCTGACGTCACGGCCGGCAACTCTTCGACAACACGCGGAAGCTCAGTACGTCGGCCATCTTTGCTGCTGTATGAAGTATAGGTAGGGTAGTCGAGTGTTTTTTGTCGAGTCGATAGGTTCTTGTAGTTGTAGAGTCATGATTCTTGACCCATTGGCCTAACATTTTTATGATAAATGCTAAATTTCAACATTTATAACATTGCTAGATTTATTAGCTAACATCACAGTGAATCCTAATCCGGATACAATTCTGTGGGCTGGAATCCTGGACTACATACAATGTCTGGATTTTTCGCAGCAGTTGGCCGCCAGGACTGCTAGTGAGCCAGTGGAGTTTTGGACGTCCGGCAAGCATACAATAACAGTTTGTATATTTACAATTTATTTACACAAAATATGATTTATTCATTTATAAATGGAATACATAATAACAATTTGTTTTGCGACGTTCAAAACACCCTGGCTCACTAGCGGTCCCTGGCGGTCAACTGCTGCGAAAAAAATCCAGCTTTTAGTGCGAGCCTTCACAATGTGATTCGTGCACATGCAAATTTCTGTCAAGGCTGAATTTGCACAAAAATCTCTATCTCAATAAACTACAGTTCATATGGCATAGTGCAAAGAGTGTAGGAAAAATCTGAAAATTACCAATATTGGGCTTGGAGGAGGCTCCATCTTCGAAATGCAACAGTAAAACCCAGTTCACACCGGGACACGCCACCACGTCAAAACTGGCGTGTGCGTGCACGCACACGCCAAGTTTGACGTACGCGCCACACGCCCATTTGCCTGGCATTTTTTGGTGTGAACTCGACAACAGCTGACTTGCGACCGGGGCGCACGTCCCAAAACTGGCGTACGTCAAATCTTGAACGTTTTCAAGATTTTGCGTTGGCGCTGCACGCCAGTTTCTCAGGAGGGACAAAAGATAAGTATATTGTTTAGTTCCATAATATATATGCTTTCGTCTGGTTAAAATATGCTTTGTAGAAATGGTAGATTTCGATTAGGAACAGTTTGGGGAGGATGCTTGGTTTAACTCAAATATATTTATAGATGATAAATGATAGTATAATGTTAATTTATATGTATCTAGTATTATGTACTGTCTTTTATATTTTGAACCTCGTATTGAACATAAGGTCAAATAATATAATATCTTGCTAATCGCTATGCTGTTCAACAAGTAACTTAGTCATATAATTACAATCAATATATCCTAATTAATCAAATATATATACCACAAAGGACGACAAAGGGCCCAACAATCAACAAAACAAATATGGCCTTGAAAACAATAAATAGATGCGCAATCGCGGCAAGCAGTGGACGCAAGGGCTGCCAACTTACTTACCAAATCCAGGTATCCCTTCATCTGGCAGCACAAGGGATTAAGTCAGCTTGCCAACCTGTTCAACTCTCGACTTGCGTGTGCGCGTACGTCAAAACTGGCGTGTGCGTGCACGCACACGCCAGTTTTGACGTGTGGCGTGTCCGGTGTGAACTGGGTTTAACAGGCCGACAATTCCCAAAATGTTTAAAAATTGAACATCTCGGCGCCAGGTTGCTGGAGCTTGGCAACATTGCCATCATTGGCCGAAACGGTGATGACGTCACGCTAAGCAACAAGCGGCAGTCGGCCAACTGTTGCCGGCGAACGGCGAGATTCTGCCTGTTGCTGAACAACACCTGACCAACACATGAGCAACACCAAAGCAACACCGAGCAACACCTCGCAGCCCGCAGTCAGCGCCGGTCCCATCATGAAGGCCGCGCCGTTCCTGTGCTGAGTGAGGCTGCGATCCGTGTAATGCATGTACCAGTTCAAATTTTTCAAGAGTTTTGGCTTTGTTTATGGCTGCAGAACTTCAACCTAGCACAAACATGTCTTCGATGTTAATACACAGTTTTACACCTGAGCAACCGGTTGCCGACCAGGGACTATCATGGGCTGGGTGCACTCATGGGCGCCCATTCAATTCTTCCAAAAGTCTGGGTTGGGTATGCATTTTTTGACTTTTCATGGGTACTGGGCGGGCACGGGTATGGCAAATTTTGTATAATGTCGCTAATATATATTTTTTACTTGACAACCAGATGTTTAACCAGGTAAATATGTTTTGTATATGAGATAGGACACTGTAAACAATTAGACTTTGCTAAGGTAATTGGTTGCGAAATTTGTGAAAATAATTATCTGCCTTATCTGAATGGACCCAATGTCATGGGTATCAATATTATGAATTTGAATGGGTCTGGTCTGGGTCTGGGCTTGATGTTCATGGGTTTCGGCTGGGTTGGGGTTTGGGCACCCATGATAGTCTCTGTTGCCGCCATGTTGTCGAGATATTGCCCGAGTAATCTAAGCTTAACGTGACACCAACGCAAGGCGGCTGCAGCTTGGCTCTGTTCCTTTGCATCTCCAGTACGACATTAGGCTTGTGTCAGTGTCAATGCTGCGCTGGCCCTATCAGCTCCTGTCTTACCTTGGTCCGGTGTGAGGTACAACCCTACCCTGACCCTGTGTCAGGCCCCAGATCACGTCCTACCTTGGCCTTGTGCAGCTCCAGTCCGTACATCTCGATCCGTTTGACGTGCTCCAGATAGTAGAACTCGGCGTCGGCCGGCGTCAGACCCCTGTCCAGGGAGAGCCGCCCACCGATCATCACAAGACGCGTCACACCATCTACTCTACCACCGAGCCGAACACGGCACGCTGGATCGGGTCTCAAACAGGGCAGGCTGGATGGGGTCTCAAACTGGGCAGGCTGGATGGGGTCTCAAACACGGCACGCTGGATCGGGTCTCAAACAGGGCAGGCTGGATGGGGTCTCAAACAACGGCACGCTGGATCGGGTCTCAAACAGGGCAGGCTGGATGGGGTCTTCAAACAGGGGCAGGCTGGATGGAGTCTCAAACACGGCACGCTGGAATGGGTCTCAAACAGGCAGGCTGGATGGGGTCTCCAAAACAGGGCACGCTGGACTGGGGTCTCAAACAGGGCAGGCTGGATGGAGTCTCAAACACGGCAGGCGGATGGAGGTCTCAACAGGGCACGGCTGGATCGGGTCTCAAAACAGGGCCAGGCTGGATGGGTCTACAAACACGGCACGCTGGATGGGGTTCCAAACAGGGCAGGCTGGGATGGGGTCTCAAACAGGGCAGGCTGGATGGGGTCTCCAAACCAGGGCAGTGGATGGGGTTCTCAAACACGGCACGCTGGATTCGGGTCTCAAAACAGGGCAGGGCTGGATGGGGTCTCCAAACAGGGCAGGCTGATGGTGTCTCAAACAGGGCAGGCTGGATGGGGTCTTCAAACAGGGCACGCTGGATGGGGTCTCAAACAGGGCAGGCTGGATGGGTGTCTTCCAAACAGGCACGCTGGAGGGGTCTCAAAACAGGGCAGGCTGGATGGGTCTCAAAACAGGGCAGGCTGGTGGGGTCTTCAAAACACGGCACGCTGGATGGTGGTCTCAAACAGGGGACGCTGGATGGCGTCTCAACAGGGCACGCTGGATGGGGTCTCAAAACACGGCACGCTGGATGGGGTCTCAAACAGGGCAGGCTGGATGGGGTCTCAAACAGGGCACGCTGGATGGGGTCTCGAACACGGCAGGTTAGATGACGCTGCTCAGAAAAGAAGACAACTTTTAAATCGGAAGTGCGGTTGCAGAAATATGAATTTCTAAAAAGCGTCGCCACGGATCGGGCCGGGTCGGACCTGGCCGCTCATATTCAGATTTTGCCAATATACAAAGAAAGGACGAGCGCTCACATGTATGGTGATGATTGGGGGTTAAGGGTGCCGCAAGCAAATAGTTATATGGCGCCCATATCTCAGTGCAAACGGTGCAAGTGCGCCGCAAACGCTGCGGTCACTGACTAGGCACGTAGCCAGGATTTTGCTCAGGGGGGGGGGCCTCGTCGGAAAAAATCACATTTTGCTCCTAAAATATAATTTTATCTAGTGTGAAATCACATTTTGTGCTCCTCAGCCATATGTTGCTTGACCGGTGGGGGGGGGGGGTAGGGTTCGGGTTTTCGAGAAGATCATGAGGTGTGCGAATTCCATATTTCTATCTAGTGTTGAATTTTATTTCCGCTCAGGGGGGGCATGGCCCCCGTGACCCCCCCCTTGGCTACGTCCCTGTCACTGACACGGCGTTAATCCTCCGAGCCTGGAGTAGCCGAAGTAGCTCTATATATTGTACTCCTCTACCATCAGTCCCACCTGTGACGCGCGTGCAGCTCGGTGACCTTTTTCTCCGTGTCTTCCGTCATGTTGGGCAGCAGTGGTAGTCGGGAGAGGTAGCCGGCCGAGTGCTCCTCCGGACAGTAGTCCCCCAGTTCGGCTGTGGAGGAGGCACAGCAGTTAGTTCAGCACGCTTGACTAGTGGCTGGCTGATATAGGGAGCGAGGACACGCAGCAGCGGTGGTGGCGATAGGGCCAGGGACTCCTCTAGCCAGCCAGCCAGCCGACAGCCGTAAACAGCATCCGAGCAGCGCAGCCAAACAACACCAGCAGCTGAACGGAGCCAAACAATGCCGACAGTTAACCGGAACGCTCTAACAGCAACTGCAGCCGAACGCAACCGAACAAAGCACCGGCGGACGATGGATGAGATACATCTGGACGGTCACGATACCACTGACTGCCATCTGGACGGTCACGATACCACTGACTGCCATCTGGACGGCCACGATACACTGACTGCCATCTGGACGGTCACGATACCACTGACTTGCATCTGGACGGTCCACGATACCACATGACGGGCCATCTGGGACGGTCACGATTACCACTGACTGCCATCTGGACGGTCACGATACCACTGACTGCCATCTGGACGGTCACGATACCACTGACTGCAGCGGCTTTCGTCGGAAGAACAGCTACAAACATACACGCCAGTGGTTCGACAGCGACTAGGAACTGCTGACATTTCCATAGCATGGCGAAACAAAGAGCCCGATGGTTTCCAATGACATACTTTCTCGCTTTCTTCGTTAATTATCACATAAGATATACTACGCAGTTCATCGGTACTTCCACTTTAGTGAATATGGGAGAACCAGCATGCTCAACACGAATCAACATTGGCCACACAGGTACACGCAGTCAGTCAGTCGGACACACACAGCAACACACACAGCACCTCTCCCACACCTCTCCCACAACCCCCCTGACCCCTGCGGTGACCCCTGACCCCTGCGGTGACACCCCTGACCCCTGCGGTGACACCCCTGACCCCTGCGGCCACGTAGCTGGCCAGCACGCAGGCGGTGTTGGGCGGCACAGGAAGCGTACCCTCCAGCACGGTGACACCTACCTGTTGCCACGTAGCTGGCCAGCACGCAGGCGGTGTTGGGCGCAAGGGAAGCTACCCTCCAGCCGGTGACACCTACCTGTGCCACGTAGCTGGCCAGCACGCAGGCGGTGTTGGGCGGCACAGGAAGCGTTACCCCTCCAGCACGGTGACACCTACCCTGTGCCACGTAAGCTGGGCCAGGCACGGCAGGCGGTGTTGGGCGGCACAGGAGCGTACCTCCAGCACGGGTGGGACACCTACCCTGTGCCACGTAGCTGGCCAGCACGCAGGCGGTGTTGGCGGCACAGGAAGCGTACCCTCCAGCCGTGACCACACCTTACCCTGTGCCACGTAGCTGGGCCACACGCAGGCGGTGTTGGGCGGCAACAGGGAAGCGCACCCTCCAGCACGGTTGACACCTACCCTGTGCCACGTAGCTGGCCAGCACGCAGGCGGTGTTGGGCGGCACAGGAAGCGCACCCTCCAGCACGTCCCGGCGCAGCTGCAGGCACAAGTGGTAGCGGGTGTACTCCTCGTGTAGCTTGCTCGGATCGCTGACGTAGAACTTGACGCGGAAGTGGTAGGTGGTCGGCTGCGTCTTCCCCGCCACCTGCCGTCGCAGCGGCTTCCGCGGGTCCAGCCACCGCTGAAACAGGGTCACCTTCGTCAACCCCACTCGGCAATACAGGCGGAAAGAGGGGCTCACAGAGGCAGACAAAGCCCATCACCCCCCCCCCCCATCCTCCTGACCACCGCCCAGTCCTCTGCAGCCATGCAGACACACATAACACTGTGAATTAATCCCGCAGCCACTCTAATCATGATGAGTGGGGCTTTATGGCGCTGCAGCATGGGAGATCTGGCGCCCAGCAGACACACACTTCGCTGCCAGAATCGGCACCGGCCATAGGCGAACGGAATGGCATGGTCGGGCAGCTGCTCGTAACAAACCCATAGTAAACAGAGACCAGAGTCGTCGGAAACGATCAGATACGAATAACGAGAAGGCGCATATATGCAGACGTATTTGCGAACAATACGTAAATACGCAAAGAGACAGCAAGTCGTTGATGGTGCGACCTTCATGTGCATCACTGCCAAGTGCCAGCTACGTACACACCACACAGCCAAGTCATTAATGGACAAGGTTGTGTTGTCAATAATCAGCATATGCGCTGCCCCGTTTTTCTCCTGTTCGCTTCCCAACATGTTGACGTCCGCCCCCATTCTCTTCGTAGAAACATTCGGCCGGTGTATGCGAAACATAACGGGATACTGTCATTGCGGCATACCAGACATTACCATTCATCTCCTATGAGCCCGGCGTCATCGCAACTGAACGCAGGCGTCACAGACTGCACTTTACCCCTGAACACCCATCAGTCTGCAAACCCAGCCGCCGCTAACAGCAACGGCCTCCCCATCACGATCCACCCTCACTTGCGGTCCCTGGTAGCATGTGGTCTGACGAGCGCCCCCGAGACCTAGACACAGTCAGACTTCATTTGCGCTAAACATTATAACCTCCTGGCTGTTACACCGAGCGTCGACAGCCACTGACGGACACACGAGTTATACAACTCTGGTGGCCAGTATTCGGGGGCAATGCTACCACGCACACATATTCCGTGGTCCAGACTGCAGAAATTACATACTAGTTACTACAAACTAGACGTAAGCACGGGGCAGGGCGTGAGCGGGGCGGGGCGGGCGGGGCGGGCGGGGGCGGGCAGGGCGGGTCGACGGCTGCGGGAGCAGACAGGCAGGGCCCAGGGGCAGGGCAGGCAGGGCAGGGCAGGGCAGCAATGGGGCAGGGCAGGGTGGGAGAAGAGCGGGCGGCGCGGGCCGGGGTTAGCAGCTTGGCGTCAGGGATCCCCGGCTGGCTTCAGATGTGATCGAGAAGCCAGCCTCTAAGGCCGTGGACCGCCCAGCCCCCGAGGGCCGCTTTGAACGCTCCGTTTGCAGCTCGCCGCGGCAGGTGCCCCCTCAACTGGGACCACACGGCGGGCTCATCGTCATCATAGTGGCAACGAAACAGAGGGACAGACCATAACAGTTCAACTTTCATCTCGCTGAGAGGTAGGCGAGGAAGACTGGAGCGAGGACTAGAATATGGAGTAAATGGATTTCGTGACAACTAGCCGCCTTGAATAGTAGATCAACAAGAAGACGCAGCTAACAGCGAACCATCAGAACTGTCACATATCTCATCACCCCCGTTGCCTTGCCCCAGCTTATTAGTTGACCAGTTTCAAAATTATAAACTGATCACAGTAGTCTCTGTGCGATGGCCGGCTTGACACCCGACCGCAGCATGACAGAAATAGCAGCTCAATGGGGTCCATGAGGAAACACAGAAATAGCAGCACTCCACCTCCGGCACAGGCAGCTGCCCACCACCTTACCACATTATTCAGCCGCAAAGCCGGTAAAAAGGCAACTTTGCTATCGAACCGGCTATACAGGAAGTGAATCAAACACATCAGGCCCGATTATACAGGAAGTGAATCAAACACATGTGCAGACGGCACGAACAACACAGAAATACCAACGAGCGATGGCCAAGGCCAGGAACCGTGCGTGTGCGCACGTGCGTTGCGTGTGCGTGCGCTGTGTGTGTGTGTGTGTGTGTGTGTGTGTGTGTGTGTGTGTGTGTGTGTGTGCGTGCGTGCGTGCGTGCGTTGCGTGCGTGCGTGCGTGCGTGCTTGCGTGGCCGTGGTGTGCGTGCGTGCGTGCGTGCGTGGCGTTGCGTGCGGCGTTGCGTTGCGTGTCGTGCGTTGCGTGCGTGCGTGCGTGCGTGCGTGCGTGCGTGCGTTGCGTTGCGTTGCGTGCGTGCGTGCCGGTGCGTGCGTGCGTGCGTGTGTGTGTGTGTGTGTGTGTGTGTGTGTGTGTGTGTGTGTGTGTGTGAGCAAAGTGATTAGTGGTGCCAATCGTTGCAAACATTTTCGGAAATCCAAATTTATCCAAAGATCGGTTCGGTTTCGGACGGACAAAAGCATATTTCTTCGGACATTTTCGGACAAAAATGGCTGATGCCCAAGAATGGCTTGTCGTGAAAATTACTTTCCCAGTTACTTTGTATCAATCAATATTTTCCTGTATATAAATGAATATATGATGATTGTGGCTTTCAGATATCTTATCTGTAGCGATATTTGACACAAGTGCCTATACTTATGCATTTATTGGGATTGCTACACTGAATGTTAAACATTCCATATCATATTTTTTTTCTGCTTTCGGTCGAATTTCGGACAAACAGTGATTTTCGGACAGTTTTGGACGGACAGCTGACTATGGTCTTGAACATCGGTCGGACATTGGACAAGTATTTTATGAAACTGGCATCACTAAATTAGTGATATGTGTGAGTATGAATGTGAGTGTGTAAGTATGATTTCGAATGGAGTGTGTACTGTGTACGTATGAGTGAGAGTATGTGTAAGTCGAGGCCTGCTTACCATGATCTGGGCGTCATTCTCGGTGTCACAGAACTGTAGGCTGAAGTAGTCCTTCTCGGTCAGCTCCAGGTGCTGGTATACGCGGTCCAGCAGGGCCTGGCCCCGTTCCTTCTTCTGGGGAGAGACATAAGTCATAACACAGAACTAAAACGGTGCGGTCACAGTTCCAGCTCAGTAAGATCGGAGGGACGCATAGTCTAGAGGATAGACTAACCTTGCTTGAGGGTCAGTTAGCTTACTGTCATGGTTGGACTTTTCCCGTCAAAAGTTATTGTTTTGCCATTTGCCGGTTTAATACACCGGTTTTTACCGGCAAAAAGTGGCAACAAGTGGCAGAAAAGTGATTATTGCTCTGTTCATTTTTCCGTGAGAAATAATTGAATACTTGATATTTCCTAATGTTGTTGAACCATTTTGATGATGATTTGGGCTCTTGAACCATTTCAAGTGGAATACCGATTGCAATGCAATTATGGAACTCCAATTATTGCATTAATCAGACTTGCTCGTTGATTGTACGACATTATATAAGTAATGGCGAACTTTTTTGTGTATGACCTAAAACAATTACAATTCAAGTTTTAGTGCATTTATGTATCTTTTATATTAACTTTCGGCCATGGGCCATGATCACATATACAGCAAATAAATAAATACGCAAATATGAATGCATATATGATTGAGTATTCATTCATTTCGTGTGTATATGTGATCATGACTCGTGACCAAAAAACTAATATAAAAGGTACATAAATGCACTTAACCCTATTACTGTTCTGGGTGGAGCCGAATCTCGGCCCCCCCAATTGAGAGTTGTTTCGCGTGTGTGGGTCTCATACACTCAAACTCAGAATCTCACAAAACTTGCTGGACTTCCCAACGTTTCATTGCGCATCGATGGTGTACTTTTTTCCAAAATTGAATTATTAGGCGAGGGGGCCAGGACAGTTTTTAGGGGGCGTTATACCGTCTCGCCTTTTGACACAAAATTCTTTGCAGGTTAAGCAGTCATTGGAGAGTTGTTGTTTGAAGAGAAGTGTAGCAAAACAAGATATCGGTAGAGAATTGATTGTTTTTTCAGATGGCTATCTCAAAATTTTCAAAAATTTTGAATTTTGAATCCAATTTGTTTGGAACAACTTATTTTTCGTCGCAAAACTGATGCAATTTTTTTACTTTTTAGGACGCTTTTAAAAAAACCGGAAGATATGTGAGAGAAAAACATGCCAAAAATATTGTTGAAGGTTCAGAGGGTGATATCTAAAAAATATTTGATGACCGTGATGTCAGGTCAAATGCTAACCCTCCCAAGTATAAGTTATCCTATGGTGAAAAATGAAAAACGGAGGTTTAATACATTGCATCAATCCAATCTATTTCAGTTATCATGTCATCCTTAGGCACTTCTGACGTGAAAAGGATGAAATTTTTAGTCAGTGACCTTGAAAAGGTCATTTCGCAAGTACCACCAACACCTTTGTCATTCCAATAACTCGTAAATAAAACTCTAGTGACTCACAAATGGTCTCCCAAAATGTTCTGGTACTGTCAATACGACGTCTTTTTGATATGCATTTTGACCTTTACGTCACCTTGTACCTGTGACCTTGACTTCTGACCCCCGGGCGGTCAAATTTCTCTCTTCGCAATTTTGACAAAGTTGATATGATTTCGAACCGCCAATGACGTTGAAAACCGATTGCCCGCGTACCCAAAATGAAGTACTGTATTATACTTTATATTAAAAAGTATTAGCGAACGACAAACATTTGCTGAAAAAACAAGGTTTTTTAACATTTTTTGACTCTTACAGTCCAAACCATATGATCCGTGAGGTCATTTCTGATTGCCTGTTACGGTGAAAGACAAGTAAAACCGCTTAACAGCGATTTGTCGGATGCCTCCTAGCTGCCATAGTTTCCGAGATAATGGCAAGGTTTCCTGAAAATATCATGTTTTTGACAAAAATATTTTTTTGATGACGTCATTTGACCTTGAGATAATGACCCAAGGTCACCAAAAATTTGACAAAATAGAGTCTCATTGTCGACCTTTAGTCACACACCAAAGTTTCATGTTGCTAGCTCTTATTGGCAGCGCGATATCTGGAAGGGGGGCGAAAAACAGCCCGATCAAAGCCCCCCCCCGACAGATTCGTATACTTTTCATCCCTCCAGGAATAGGGTTAAACTTGTTGAATAGTAATTTTGTAAGGTGATATAAATATAATTTTCACCATGATTAACCAGACTTCTTAGCGTACCAGCTCTACCTGTCCGGGACCACCTTCACCAACACCTGTCTGAAACGGGCCTCCTACACGGTGCTCAGCACGGGTTCCTCCCGAACAGATCCTGCTAACACAGCTGATGGAAGTGATTGAAGACTGGGTTGCCGCCATGGAGGATGGAGACCCCGTGGATGTAGCATACCTAGACTTCACTAAGGCGTTCGAATCGGTGCCGCACCGGCGACTTCTCTATGTATAGGCTAAGTGCGTACTATCGGACGGCAGTCTCTGCATCGCGCACACAGCCCCCTCCCCTGACGCTGGCCTGCCGGCGCCGATTCGGACGAACGGCTCGGACCTCGGCACCCAGGCCTGGCGGCCGCCCACGAAGCAGGACCGCACTGTTTGACTGTTTGAGCCAAACACTGTACCCGGCCCTGACGGGTTCCGCCGCCTCGCCGTGGAGATCAGTCGTAAATCCCAAACGCAAACGATTCAGTTCGCCGGGACAGAGAGCTGCTTACTGTGTAAGCATTACGTAACCACCACTGTGTCTCCAAGGGCCACCGCATAGGCGTAGGAGCCGGGGAGGGGGCAGGGGGCAGCTGCCCCTCCAACTTTTGGAGTGGGGGGCAACGCCCCACCCAACTTTTGAGTCTCAATACCTTGTCGAAAATTACGAGGCATAGCCCACGACCGCCTGGGGACGGGTCGGATCCGACCCTCTTCGGTTCATCCTGAATAACTGCCCGAAGCCGTTGGCGCATATTCATCGGACCGCTGGAAGACTCGTCTATAAAGCATGGTTCCTTGTCTTGCGTGTACAATCAATTTTACCGTGGCCATCTAATAGACCAATTTAGTCCTAGTCAAGATTCCGTCGACAAGAATAATGTCACGCACGATCTAAGACGCACTATTAAATCGGAGCGGGGGAAACCGGTAGGCCCGGAAAGTCCCCCCCACCCGCCGCCGAAAATAACTTATACGCCCCGGCCCGGGTGGGGGGGTCCCCCTCCAAAAAAAATTTTTTTTAATCAAAAAAAACCCCGCCTGCCAAACGGAAGGTTCGTCTTGTGCGCAAGCCGGCATGCTATTTTGAATCTTACTCGTATATTCTAGCGCACGTGATGTGAGTTGTCTTTCTGCACGCGCTCGCACAAATAGCAATCCCGCAACTAAATCGATACTTTAAAGCTAGATATGGTTGATGCGGTATTATTATTTGCAATTATAAGACTGGTCATGTGTGGTGTCAGGTTCAAAATTCATTTTTGCGGTGTATTATGAATTGGATTTGGTGGATTGCGACTATTATACAGCTCGCTATCAATTTTATACGTACGTCTAGCACCCTTTGGGTTTTGAAGCATACGGCGGTGTTTATTATACAATAATGGCACAGATAGTTTCATCAAATCGTTACATAAAAATATTAGCAGATAGATTTTAAACAGTGAAAATCTGCATGCTAACCTATTAATCGTTTGAAATGCATTTATGAGAGCGGATTACATTGGTAACTACAGAATTTGGGTGTTTGTTTCATCGGCTTCACGTCCGATAGTTGCTGAGCTAAACTGATTTTCAAAGTTGATCGTATTATGACGGTCAATAGACATATGAATGTTGCTGCTTGTATATTACAGTCCACCAACTTATGCTACGATACACGCCTTCGCTGGATACCGACACATAGTAACGCACGGTACGCCAGAGGCGGATCGTTCCTCATTCGTCTTATTCGTGTCGTCTATATTCGTGTCTATTTGCGTACTTTTCGGTTTGTCCGAGTATATTATCTGCGTTAATTGCAATATGATGTTTTGGTTAAGGGTAATTTTCCGTGGGACGGAACCAGGGGTGCGCACGTCGCAGTTGCAGCGCCTGACCCAGAGGTTTTGACCTGTGCAAACAGGTTGCAGTGGTCGTGGTCCTCCAGCCTCGCACCAAATTTCTCAGCTTTATCGTCAGCCGTTTCTCAGCTACACAGATATTACTTTCCCTTGACTAGCTCTGACGCGTGACACCCGTTGTCACAGCGCCGTGCTTGACCCATCACAATGAGACAAGTTAACATGTCAATAATCCCCATAATATTTGGTTTTTTTCCCAACTCTTTGCCATTTGGGGCCTATGATATGGCGAAGACCGCTTGTCGCATGACGATGCGGGGTTCAAAAGATAATATCAGCATTTCTGACTTGCAGCGTCGCCGTTGGCCGAGAGCCGGGCCGGGCCCGCCGGGCCGGGCCGGCGGGATTCGGGCCAGTTATATGTGAAGGAAAAATCCGGTTTCAGATGATGGTACTCCTCCGCGCTTCGCGCTTCGCTCGCTATTGAGCGAAAGCGCGAAACGAGTGCGGATGCAGACGCGGAATAAAACCGTGTCCGCCCCATCGCTCGTCTTTAACGTTGGTATGATCGGGAAAAATTCTAATTATCGAGCGACCGACCCGTGGCACGCTTTTGAGAGCTCATATCTTTTGGAACCGCACGTCCGATTGACAAGCAGGCTTCTTTTGCTGAGCAGCCCGCATCCAACCTACCATGTTTTTATTACCCAGAGCCGACTCATGTTGGTGACTACCACTGTCGCGTGGCGCGTGGAGGTGTTTGAAATGTGTTTGTTCGCAAAAACTCCGCAACGGCTGGGCTGATTGTGCTCGAATTTGGTGTGTGGTTAGGGATTCCTCAGCCACCGTTTTTTCACTAGTCAGGGGTGGGATGCCTCTGCACGTGCGCACGTGCACACCCCTATTCTGTATCTCAGGAACGGCTGCACCGATTGTGCTCGAATTTGGTGTGTGGTTAGGGACCCTTCAGCCGCCGCTTTTCCACAAGTCAGGGGTGCGGTGACTGCACGTGCGCTACGCCGTGCAAACACCTCTCTATTTATATTTCAGAAAACGGCTGAACCGATTGTGTTCGATCGGTAGTAGTTAGGGACCTCTCAGCCGCCGCTTTCCACAAGTCAGGGGTGGGGTGGCTCTGCACGTGCGCCAACGTGCCACACCCCTATTATATATCTCAGGAAACGGCTGAGCCGATTGTGTTCCAATTAAGTGATGGGTTAGGGAACCTCTCAGCCTCCACATTTTCATAAGTCAGGGATGAGTGTCTCTGCACGTGCGCACCTTTTTTGTATCTCAAAAACTACTTTCCTGATTGAGTTGAAATTCACAATACATTTCCTTCGCGCTCGCTTGTTCAACGCCAACTACGGCGCTTTACTGGTATACCGATTATAGTGACGTCACCAGATGGCATTTTTGGTCGAAAATAACTAAATGTTTGAAAAATATTAGCAAATATTGTTTTGAAGCAAATTGCAAATAAAAAAACAATAAAGCCGTAAGATGACGAGTTTTACACACAAAAACAGGATTTCCAATGAAAAAATTGACCCATAATGTAAAAATATACACTTTTAGAAAATTGACGATCAATCCATTTTTTATTTTTTTGGGCCACCTCCCAACCCCACCCCACCCAACTTCAAGTAAGTTTCTACGCCCCTGGGCCACCATGAGGAAAAATAAGCATACACGCGATGCACGACTGTGATCAATGAGAATGTTATTGAGATGCCAGAGCTTGAGACGAAACGGATCTGTGTGTGGCGATCTGCTGCATTAACAATTACTCGGCCATCGAAACGAAATAATGTGTCAACACTGCCGGTCGCGTTCGTCAAGTGAGATCACACACTGGGCTATTAGCTACAAACGGAGCTAACATGCTCCATTGCTGATATTCGTCAGACATCAATGGCATAATATATCGCCAAAGAGTTACAAAGGTAATTATTACAGTCACGCACATTGTGTTACACTGTGTTGTGTTGTCACGCTATTCGAACCCGCTTCACCTCTATAAGGAACACATGCTGCGTATTGTCCAGAAAGAGCACGGTGTTGGGCAACCGGCCTCACCTCTATATGGAACACATTGGTGTAGGGCAGCCGGCCTCACCTCTATATGGAACACATTGGTGTTGGGGAGTCGGCCTCACCTCTATATGGAACACATGGGTGTAGGGGAGCCGGCCTCACCTCTATATGGAACACATGAAGGTGCGTATAAGGGGGGAGTCGGCCTCACCTCTATATGGAACCACATGTGGTAGTACGGGAAGTCGGTCCCTCGCCCTCCTATACCTGCGGGAACACATAATGGTGTAAGTCGGGATGTGTCACGCGCGCGGCGAATCCGGCCTCACCTCATAAATAATGGAACATCATGGGTGTAGTTGAACAGTCCGCCTCACCTCTATATGGAACACATTGGTGTAGGGAAGCCTCCGTGTCCTCACTCTTTACTGTGATATCTCACAATTTCGGTCGTATTAGAGGGAGCCGCCGGCTCACCCTATATGGAAACACATTGGTGTTGGGGAGTCGGCCCTAGCACCTCTATATGGAAGCACATGGAGTTGTAGGGGGAGGCGGCCTCACCTCTATAATGGAACACATATGGCTGTTCTCCAGGGGAGCCGGCCTCACCTAATAATGGAACACATTGGTGTGGTGGAAGCCGGCCTCAACCTTCTATTGGAACACATTGGTGTAGGGGGAGCCGGCCTCACCGTCTATATGGCCACATAAATGGTGTCACGGGGAAGGCGGCCTCACCTCTATAAGGAACACATTTGGCTCGTAGGGAAGCCTCTCCTTTCACCTTTCTATATGGTATCAGTTGGTGTAGGACAGTCGCTCCACCTCTATATGGACACATTGGTGTAGGGCAGCCGATCCTCACGCAGCTATAATGGAAAATGTGGTGTAGGGGAGCCGGCCTCACCTCTATATGGAACACATTGGTGTAGGGGAGCCGGCCTCACCTCTATATGGACCACATTGGTGTAGGGGAGTCGGCCTCGCCTCTATATGGAACACATTGGTGTAGGGGAGCCTTCCTCACCTCTATATGGAAACATTGGTGTAGGACAGTCCGCCTCACCTCTATATGGAACACATTGGTGTAGGGCAGCCGGTCTCACCGCTATATGGAAACATTGGTGTAGGGGAGTCGGCCTCGCCTCTATATGGAACACATTGGTGTAGGACAGCCCGCCTCACCTCTATATGGAACACATGGGTGTTGGTGAGCCGGCATCACCTCTATATGGAACACATGGGTGAATGGTGAGCCGGCATCACCTCTATATGGAACACATGGGTGTAGGGCAGCCCGCCTCACCTCTATATGGAACACATTGGTGTAGGGCAGCCCGCCTCACCTCTATATGGAACACATTGGTGTAGGGCAGCCGGCCTTACCTCTATATGAAACACATTGGTGTAGGGGAGCCGGCCTCACCTCTATATGAAACACATTGGTGTAGGGCAGCCCGCCTCACCTCTATATGAAACACATTGGTGTAGGGGAGCCGGCCTCACCTCTATATGGAACACATGGGTGTAGGGCAGCCGGCCTCACCTCTATATGGAACACATGCTGCGTGCTGTCCAGGAAGAGCACGGTGTAGGGCAGCGCCCGTACCTGCTGCTCCCGGGCCAGCTCGCTGTCTCGGACGTTGTACGTGCCGCTCGAGCCTCCGAACGCGCGCCGCGACACGCTCTCCAGCATCTGGCGGACAAGGCGACAACTACTGTCAGGTGCCTATTGGTGGCAGCAGTGGTGCCGTATATGACGAACAAACCAATAAACCACTAGTGACTGCTCTGCAGTGGCTATTTGGAGGCATTCGGGGTTTAAGTTTATAAGTCGTACTTAGTATCGAAACGGCACCAGCGACGAGTAACATAGCAAATCATATTCGCATTGGCAATTATTGTGGCATTGAATTGCAGTCAGGCCAAGACATGTTGCTTATTTGTTTGATATTTTGTCTTCAAGACAGCGCAACTGCTAGCCTAGAGGCATGCACAGTCGGGCCAGATAACGTGAACATTTCGATAAGGACATTTTCCATGTAAGACTGGTGTGGAGACACTATGATGATGATGATTTGGGCTTAAGGGCGCCTCAACACAATGGTTATATGGCGCCCATGTGGAGACACTACATAAACTTGAAGCTAAATTTGCTACTCTACCTCCTGTCACGCAGTTTTTGGCATTATTTGTGTTGGTATTTTCGGTAACGGGACATAGTTTATTATGACAAGCTAAACAGCACTTCGAGCAACTAAGGCGCGAGATAAGCCTTCACTATACAGAAACATCAGATTTGCAGGAACATTCTCTCCTTGAGTTGACAACTAATCTCATAAGCCCACCCAAACATGGTTTGCTCGTAGCTGGCTAATTTAAAGGCTTACCCAAACACAGACTCCAAGAATGAGGAGTTCAAAGTTTAAACGTGAAGTGTGAGCAAGCGAACCAGATGTGAGATGATAGCATTCCCTTAGGCTCCTTTTGCTGATAGACGACAAGGACATCAATCTAGATCTGACGAACCAAGCCAATCTCCGATCAGTGTAATTAATTTCTCCAAATATGAGTGGAAAGTCACACCCATATGAACTTTTTTGTAGCGTCACTTGTCATCGAAAAGACGTCACTAGCGATCGATCAAAGCCATATGAAGCAAATTCAGGTACTAAGCAAAAAAAAAATAAAAAAAAATCCTGCGAAAGATGTCAAGATAATTCATATTTCCCACTTTTCAGTTTAGGAGCTTTTCCAACCGTCTGAGATACTGTGGCACAGCTGGAATAAGAATCAATTAATCCTCTGAACTTACAGTGAAATTATGTATTACAAATTTCGGAACAGCTATTTTGTTAAATATGCAGCAAACTGACTCCCAAAAACATCGATTGATAGGCTATTAGCATGCAAATATTAACCTCACTATCCACCTCCTTCTGGAATAGTGACGTTCTCTCAGCATTCATAACACTATTGCAAAAACAATTTCAAGACACTGACTCAGATAGGTATGATAGGCACGATAGTGTTAAAGATATGATATCTGAGCTTAAGTGGAAGCATTTGGACGATAGGCAAAGGCACGCAAGACTTTGCCAACTATTCAAGTTTCAAACTGAGTCCACTAATGTAAACGTTGATAGCATTATTGTCTGACCAGATTATCTAGGCCGTCGAGATCACCAAAGGAAGATCAGATTAGTATAGCCCTCACTTCTTTCATACCATACATATTTTTTATCTCAAACAATACGAGAATGGAATAGAGCAGGCCAAAGTATTGCAGATTGTCATACTATGCCTATGGAACAATTGCAACGTATGTTGACACCGAATCTTCAATCGTGAAAGACGGAACATGAATATATGAGTTGTGCGATGACATATGGTGTATGTGCTGTTAAAAGTGATGTATATTGTGTTAGTGTTATTTGTGTTACCACCACCAGGACATTCACTGGTATTTGTGGTGTAATACATACAGTAGCGCAGCCGGGGGGGGGGGAGGGAACAAAGGGGACAATTACCCCCCTTACGGGTCGCAGGGGGCCCACCGAGATTTGCCCAGATACCATTTGCATAAGGTAAATGGCTTTCAAAAAGCCACAGAGGAGCCCTTGAACCAGGCGAGGAGTCACTCTGGTGTATGCCAAGGACCCTCAAAGACAATGACAGGCTTTCAAACATAACCCAGGGGGCCTCTTGGGCATATCCAGGGGCCATTGAGCTCACCCAGGCATAAAAAGGCCTCTCGAGAATTCAGCATGTCCGTTGTCCAGGGACCATTAAGTCTGTTCATGGGCCTCTCGAGTCTGCCAAGGGACCCATTGTCTGTTGGAAAAAATAAGAAGCTGAAAATATAAATGTAAAAAAGTGGCCGAAATCCGTACAGTTTTTCTCATATCAAGGGGTATATATTAGTGGGCACCATGACTGGCTTGCCCCCTCCCCTTTCTGAAGGTTTGGCTGCGATACTGAATACATACATTAATCTGAAACCTTGAGATATCCGAGTTATTATGAGACAAACTCCAAACTACGTACAGATTACAGTGTACTTACAGGCTGCGAACAACTGGCTATGCGTGTGTTTTTGGAGGTTACAACAGTATTATTGATTGCATGGTAAGTATTCACAAGTACAATGTACTTTGGTGAGGTAATGAATCCAATAATGCTACACAAATACAGATTTTGCTTGCTGAACGCCATGCAGTAAAATGGGATGAACCTCAAGTCATCTGTAAAGTTACATTTGTGTATCATGCCCCATAATGTCCTTCCGTAATGAATCTAATATGCTACACAAATACAGATTTCGCTTGCTGAACGTCATGCAGTAAAATGGGATGAATCTCAATATCATGTCACAAGTAAAGTTACATTTGTGTATCCTGACCCATAGTTTCCTCCCGTAATGAATCTAATAATGCTACATACATACAGATTTTGCTTGCTAAACGCCATGCAGTATAATGGGATGAACCTCAATCTCATAAGTCATTAGTAAAGTTACATTTGTGTATCCTGCCCAATAGTTTCCTTCCGCATTTCCCACTAATTCGAGCTAAATCTTCAGCATCAGTGCTAACCATCACAGGCTATTCGCATGGCCATAATGCCTAGCGGTGACGTAATATTTTGGTCAGCAGTCAGAAGGTTGCCATCTAGTTTCATTTTGCCTACCAGCTGTGAAACGAAACCAGATTCATTGCCAGCAGACCATGCGTGGAAATGATCCCTATCTGAGCCAGAGGCCTCTCAGTTCATTCCATGAAACGGGCTTTCCAAACATCCTAACGACTAAGCCAGTGTTATCACATCAGCAACAGAAAACATGATCATCTGATACTCATCGTTCACGTATGTTATCGCATGTTGCCACATTTTTCGATTGATGCCAGCTTGGACTGAGATCACAGACAGAGCCTCTGAAGCCGTCACACACGAGAAGCAGCACGTGGCCGCTGAACAGGTGGACGAACACGTTGAGCTGGAATCCTGTCCAGCGATACCGCTACTTCCGAAGAGCTGTTTGCAATGGTACCACGACAGAGAGGCAAAGGTACACTTGTCATCCAGCACAGCGTCGGTGTCAAACAGATAACTGAAAACAATACTGGCACACAAACGCTTGGTACTTGGAAAAGTAGGCTTCACTTAAAATCGGATGCAGTATTCCAAAGATGTGAGCTTCTGAAAAGCGTTACGGTCGGGTCGGGTCGGGTCGGCCGCTTATATGTGATAAAAATCCGGTATTCAGTGAGGAATCGCCCGCGCTTCGCGCTCGCTCGTAATGAAGAATTAGACTGATGATTACGTGTTACGAAGATTTTGAAATGAAAGAGATCAGTAACATCAGCATTTGCACGAAAACAAAGGTGTATTAGAAATGCGCACGTATGCCCCTGCGGCTAAGTGGATTGCTTCTAAAACAGTGTCCCATTTTTTCAATTTGGGTGGGAGATGACACCCAAATGTGAATAACTTTCCACTCTCATTCTCCATTTTAGGAGTGAATTTTGCACTCCCAAATTATGAATTATGATATTAATTCTCACATAAGCAAATATTGACTAAAAATACATGATATCAATTAAAACCACTGCTCTTTATATTCAAAACAGTTATCAATATCGTACCATTTTCTACATAATTCTTGGGTCTTTTTGTCTTTTAGTAAGTCTTTTTCACATAAAACAAAACATAAAGTCTTTTTGGGCTCAAATTTGCCACTCTGACACCCAAGCCAAAATGGAATCTTGGGACACTGTTCTAAAGACGGAAAGCCAACTCAATGGGGATTAAGCAGGCAAATGCTCTAAATTTGCGTTAGTGGCAATAACCGACCTTAATAATTCAAGAAACATTCATTCAAAGATGCGACAGCCATTAACTAGTAACATACACAAATATGCTCATCCCAGTCAAATAGAACAAATAGATCAGCTATCAGTGATAACTGACCTCTTAATGAGTCACGTCAGTGACTCATAAAGAGATCTTTATGGACCATATTAGTTATGAGATCAGTTGTCAGTGAATACGCATCAAGAGCGGGGCAGGGGCAACCATCAAGGGTTATATGGTACATCATTACATGTATATGTCTGTGATGCCTTTTTTTATGTCCTCAATTTACCCGCGCGGCGTAGGGGGTGGGGTAAATATTACCCCCCCCCCCCCTCCCGATTTCCCTATAATTGAAAACTGTAACAGATAAGACGTCAAATCAGACCTTATCAGCATCAATTTGCGTTTCCTTAAAATCATCGAAAATAATTCAAAACTTTGGAATAATGACGTTTTGATGACATCATTCATTCCATTTCGTTGAATAACGATAAATGTTTTGAGCATCGTAGAAACATACTTTAATGCAAATTGCAAACCAAAACTATAGGAGAAAGGAATTTAATTCTTTCTACAAAATTGCAATTTCCTGATTTCATTTTTTTACCCCCCAAAAAAAACAAAAAAAAACAAGTATTAAAAAACAATACATAAGAAACAAGTGTAAAAATACCCAAACAAAATTTTCAAGTAATATCTTCATTTTTCAGACTGATTCCTCTCCAAGCATAATAGTAATACGCGATTTTTTTTACCTTGATACAAATATATAAAATGCCATTTTGTGTATTATAACAAAAACTGACTAGAAACATGCTGTTTATTCATTTAGTCATTTCCAGTTTGACCCTAAGATGACCTGACCTTTAATGAGTCAAGTTGTAAAAATGGCGGTTGCTATCATTTTACGTGCCAAAATTTAACCCCTAAAAACATTGTCACAAGACTTTCTTACCTCTTCTTGACACTGACCTTTTGTACTAACCTACCTTCTGCCAAATTATTTTACTTAAGTAGGATATTTATTACAACTTGAACTTTATGTGCATTGAAGTCTTAATCAAGGATTATAATTGAAAGTATAGCCATAACTCAAATTAACTCTAATTTCCATATGACCTGACCGTGACCTGACATTTGACCTACTTAAAATGTCGGATGCATTCGATTCATTTCATTGAGAGCTTTCGATCGGCGCCTTGCGCGTCTCGCTGCGGTTATTGGTTAGGAAGATAAGAGGGGGGGGTAAAATTTACTCCCCTACGCCGCGCGTTCGGCTGGAGACCCCTACGCCGCGCGGGTTAAGTCATACTGAAAAAATAACATTTTCGCGTTTTCGTCACATATTTCGGGATTTTTTTTTCACATAAAATATCTTATAAATGAGCTAAAAAGGTCACATAAAATTCCGGTCTCTAGTTAACACCATTACCGCACAACTGTTCTTCGTTCAACAATTGATGTGTCCATACATGGCGGATACCAGATATGTGCCAGGATCCAAACAAAATCCAAGATCCCTTGGACCCAAAATTTGTTTGGAAAATGTGCCTTTGGATCATATGGATCCAGAATCTTGTTCAGAAAATGTGTCGTTGGATCTTGTGGATTCAGGATATGTAAGAAAATTGTCGTAATTATTATCAGGATCTTTTTAGTTTAAGCGTCGCTGGATCTTGTGGATCTGAGTTTTTGTGTGGAAAGTTTTGGGATTTTGCAGACCCATAACGATGTAGAATGCACCATCAAACTCGCTTAGAATAGCTTTAAATAATTGCGATTAAAGTGCTAGTTTTGTAATCAGTAAATTTTTGGATTTGGATCATTGATTTTGTTGCTGGGTCCTGATCTTACAGATATCTTGTGAATCTGATATCCTGCCAGACCAGCTTGTCGTGGGATTCAGTAGATCTTGGATCACTGGGCCCATGTCTGACGGATACAAATATTCATAAATCATAAATCATCAGGGAGTCCCCTGAGCGGCTGACAGGCGTCATCTGCAGCGAGAAATGAGTGGACCAAGGCGATAGAGTGGACTTGACGCGAGACATCTCCCGACCGCCCGTACCTATACCGTACCGTACCCCCCGTACAATCCTGTGCCTCGCCACGTTTGTTGGCATCACCGTCCCGACCCCCCGTACAATCCTGTGCCTCGCCACGTTTGTTGGCATCACGTCACAGCGCTGGTTAACACTGTCCCATGTTACAGCATGTGTTGCTGTGCGGCATACACAATGGCAGCAGACACACCCAGGCATGCGTAAGCAGAGCTGGGGCCCCTCACACCTGGGTCTTATTCTGGTTTGAATGGATCTCTAACTCGAGGGCAATCGAATGCTTAACCAACTGACTGACGCGATCTGCCGACTCCACCTTCCGTTACAACTGGACAGATCGATGAGACTGGCCGTCAGCTCAGAGGCCATCAGCCCACTGCATGGCCGCCCACTCCCGACCGCCGACTATGTGCTGATCTTGGAGCGGGTCAGAGCCGCTTCCGGTAGTGTCAGAGCTGACGTCAGCCCCCCTGCCCCGAGCGGCCGGGTTGTGAGGGGGCGGTCCGGTCTGCCGGGGCCGGGACTAGTATAGCCGGCCACACTCAGTCGAACAGAGCGGGCCTAGGAGGCTCGAGTCGAGTGGGCCCAGGCGAACAGAGCCAACACGAATCCAGTCAAGTTGAGCTGAATCAGCTGAGACTATATGTATATGTCAATCGGTGACCAAAATTTGGGTAAAAATGTGTGACAGGTTTTGTAATCGGTCGGTCAGACTTATACATATTTTTTTAACTTTACGGTCAGCCTAATGTTAAACAATTCACCTTTTCGTCACATTGTTACGCATTCTTATATCTATCCAGCAAATTGATGCTTCATTTGCTTAAAATTCAACAAATTATTATAAATACTTAATAGAGCACATAATTATTATAACATGATAGAAGATATTGCTCACAAGAGTAAGTGAGGTCCTTAAAATAAGTATTGTATGCATTATACAATATCCATATTATACATACACCACCACCAGCCATGATTTCAAAATCGGTCAAATTTTGGCCTTTTTTTGCTTTAACCCAAATCGGTCAGTATTCGGTCAACCAAAATGCCGCCTGTTCGGTATTGGATTGATATTGGTCAGGCAATTTTGGGAAAACGACATCACTAGCTGAGACCAAGCTGAGCCGAAATGAACCAAACTGAACCACATCTAGCCAAGCTGGGCCGGGGAGGACCGAAGCTAGTCTCGCACCATCTCAGCAGATGTTAGTGCAGCACTGATGAGGCACAATAAGACTGACCACTCGCGCCCGAGGCGTGCAGCCGGCCAGCGAGCAAGATAGCAGCCGGCCAGCGAGCAGGATACGAGCCTGGCCCAGCGAAACAGAATAGCAGGTCGGTCAGCGCGCAAAGAATTAGCAGCTCGCCAGCGAGCAAGATAGCAGCCGGCCAGCGAGGCAGATCAGAGCCGGCCAGCGAACAAGATATGCAGCCGGCAGCGAGCAGGATCACCGAGCGGCCACGGAGCAAGATAGCAAGCGGCCAGCGAGCACAGATAGCAGCCGCCAGCGAGCAACGTATCCAGCCGGCCAGCCGAGCAAAGATACAAGCGGCCACGAGCCAAATAGCAGCCGGCCAGCGAGCAGATCAGCAGCCGCCAGCGAGCCAGGATAGCACCGCCAGCGAGCAAGATAGCAGCCAAGCAGCGAAGCAAGATAGCAGCCGGTTTCCAGCCGAGCAGGATAGCAGCCGGCCAGCGAGCAAAGATAAGCAGCCGGCCACGAGCAATGTATTTAGCAGGACGGCCAGCGAGCGGTGATAGCAAGCCGGCCAGCGAGCAAAGATAGCAGCCGGCCAGCGAGCAAAATAGCAGCGGGCCAGCGAGCAAGATAGCAGCCGCCAGCGACAGGGATAGCAGCCGGACAGCGACAGGGATAGCAGCCGGCCAGCGAGCAGGATAGCAGCCGGCCAGCGAGCAAGATAGCAGCCGGCCAGCGAGCAAAATAGCAGCGGGCCAGCGAGCAAGATAGCAGCCGGCCAGCGAGACAGCAGCCTGCGACACATCAGCCGCCGCAGGGATCAACTGACGGGAGGACAGACAGCAACGTTAGCGTACTGTGTTGGGAGACGAGGCTCGGCGTCAGAGCTGCGTGTGGCGAGCCGGCGAGTCGCGGTCGGCGAGGAGACACGGGACGTCACGGCACCCAGTCAGTGTTGTACGCAGCCGCCGGCGGTGGCAGCAGCCACGCTAAATTTAGTGCCGTTTTGGCGGAAATATCGCAGGGTCGCTGCGAGCAAACACGGCAGCTGCCAAGATGGTCTGGGATCCAGGCCCCCGGCCGCAGCGGGCGGTCCGAGCCCTGACCCGGAAAAGGCGGCGCCGCAGGTCCGGCACCCCACTGCGCCAGATCATGACCTGCTCTGACCCCGGCCGCTACCCCAGTCTGTGACCCCCCCCCCGGCACCCTGCAGCGCAGGCTGAACAGAGGCGCCACGAGGCGATTTTAAAGGCTGATGGTTCCCTCCAGCTCGCCGTCACCTCAGCTGTCACGAAACGTGTCCGTCCAAAGACAGCGCCCCGGAAGGGCGTATCGAGAATCGACCCCACTGCGCGGCCTCTTAGTGCCACTGGTACACGAACGGCCAGTCTCCACACGAACATTGGTCGACACACGCCTGCCCCGCTGAGGGACATTCTGAATGGAGTTGCAGAATTCTGGTCACGGCCGTGACCCGCGACTGAAGCTGTGACTGACCAGGCCAGCGCCATAGCGTTAGCATTGCAGCGCCTTGACAAAGGCTGTGACTTCCCAGCTCATTACAAGGCCGATGCTGTGACCAAAGACCTCTGATTTTCTGCACCTCTTATTCTGAAGCCCCCAGTGGGCGTCGTAGAGAAGCCCTGCGGTGTTAGTGTCGCCGCGACCGCCACCGCTGCCGCCGGCGCGGCGGGGCAACTAGACGAGACGAGACACCAAAGTGGACACGACACTGCAGTTAGATCACAATAAGACGGATCACATGTCCATCGATCAACGGATAACGGGACGGCATTCAGTGATTCTGGTGGCGGCCGCTGAGTCTGGAGCGGGTGTTTGGATTCGCCACAGAAACGGCCACCAGCCAGAGGCGGCGTCAATTGCGCCCCTTGCACGCGCCACTTGTGCCGCTCGCCGCCCGTCGTCTGGGGCAGGGCAGGCTTGTCAGTTCGTTTGTGAGATGCATGGGCTCGTCACGAAGAGCGTAGAGCTGCCGGTTTTCTGGCGCACTAAAACCAGTAAGACACCTTAAAGGAAGTAGTTCACCTTCAACATGGGTTTTGAACTGAGATAATAGTTTTGTAGACCCGTATTGAAAAAAACTAGCTTCAAGTCTTTCTAGGACTGAAAAGGCTCTCCAGCCGAATATATTTCACTTTTTGTGTCGGAAGAATGTGGGCCATAAAAAAGAAGTCAAGAAATTGGCACGGGAGGCTATACAGTAATCTTACGCGACTACTAAACTCTCGAATCTGAATTGGCCTGAGCCATTTAATTCTTTCGTTTGACGTTGCAGAGTACGCATATAGTTTTGATAAAATCAATGATGTACGTACTTATGTCCTGAATCGGCGCGAGGTATGTCTATTTTTGACAATATGAAAAGAAGTTGTATTTCAAAATATAATCAAATGGTGTTTGAAAAAAAATCCACGGTGAACTATTTCCTTTCAAGGAAATGTTTCATCTTTAAATGGATTTTTAACTGAGATAGCCATTATCTTTGTCAGTTATTGACAAATATAATTTACTCAGACCATTTCCCCAAAAACCCATTCATTTTTAAGCAATTTAGTTTTGAATTTGCGAAATGGGGTCCATGCAAGTGAGACCGCTGATTGGCTGACAGCCACTTCAAGATTATTGGACCAGGGAGCCCGGACGACCTGCATTTCTCTAACCTTGGCTGAATTCAGGATTACCCACTGCGAGTGTGATGTAAACAACGCGCCATTGTTTGAATTTAAGACCCCAGAAATGTCTGAAGATGTGCCACACCGACATCCACTACTACCTATATCTATGGTATCTATGGATGTCAGTGAAGTGCCATATGGCCACTGACATCCATTACTACCTATGGATCTATGGATGTCAGTGCATATGGCATTTGGCAGCATTAAGGTTTTCTCTATGGCTCACAATAGCTCAATAATGACGTTATTATCCCAAATTTGTAAAGCCTTATTTGTATCAAGTTAAGTGACTTTTGAATAATAAATATCACCATCGTGTTCAGCAGCACTCACTCAATATTTTCGATTTCAACCGGGGTATATTTGACAATTTAAAAAATGTGAAACACCCCCTTTAAAGAAAATAGATAACCTTCAACAGGGGTTTTTGAACTGAGATAGCAGTTTTGTAGCCCGTGTTGATAAAACCCTATCTGCAAGTTTTCTTGGCTGAAAAGACTTTCCAGCCGAATATATTTGAATTTGTGTCGAATGAATGTGGGACTGGGTATAGAATGTGGGGCTGACAAAGAAATGCGCATACCTGAGTAGAGGCTATACAATCAGCCAATCAGCTTGCAGCTTTCGATTACCTTCGAAAATGATTGGCTGGAGCGCGACTACTTTCGAATCTGATTGGCTGAACATTTGATTCATTCGCGTGACGTAAGGACCAGCTGACTAGAAAGTATGTATGCATATAGTTTTGATAAAATTAATAATTTACGTCCTTCTGTCCTGAATCGGCGCGACGTATGGCTATTTTTTACACCATAAAAATATTTTGTTTTTGTTTTGTTTTTTGTTTTAAGGGCGCGTTGACACCTTATATGTGTGTGTGTGTATATATATATATATATATATATATATATATATATATATTATATAATATATATATATATATAATATATTATATATAATATATATAACACTTATAAAAATAAGTTGATTTCAAAATACTATCAAATCTGTGTTTGAAAAAAACGCGGTAAAATACATGTTTCCTTGAACCCGCACCCCACTGAGCATCGCCGGGATTTTCCACGCCTATCCTACCTGGGGGGGGGAGGGGTCAACACCTTCTAACTCGGCTCATATGGGACCTAGACCAAAACCAACAACACCTTCGAAATGTCGTCGAAAATAATTTAGAACCTATTTCAGATTTTGCTTTCGCTCAGCTCAAATTGAGGTCACCAGAGATCATCAAAGGTAAAATTTTGCAGTTTTGAGACTTCGCTCCAGAAACCCCAATACATCTCGGGAACTATGCTAGCTAGGAACAAACGAAAAAAAATATTGAAATTTGTAATCGACAGCGTGTCCACAAATTTTAACTCAGGTCATTACTTTAGACTCTTAACCCTATTACTGTCGGGGGGGGGGGCGAATCGGCCCCCCTAGATGTTTTTCGCGTACGGGTCATTCAGTACTCAACTCAGAATCTTCAAACTTGCTGGCTTTTCCTAACATTTCATTGCGCTCGAAATGTGTACTTTTTTCAAATTGAATTTATTAGGAGGGGGTCCAGGACAGTATTTATTAGAGGGGGCGTGTTCGGCCGTTTGACACAAATCTTGCATGGATTCAGCACTCATGGAGAGTTGTGAGTTGAGAGAAGTGTTAGCAAAAACGACATGGTATAGAGAATTGATGCTTTTTTCAGTGGCTATCTCGAAAATGTACAAAAATTTTGAATTCTTGAATCCATTTTTGTTAACGTATTTTTTTCACCAAAATGATGCAAAGTTTTATTTCAGGAAGTTTCACAAAAAACCAGATTTTATGGAGAGAAAACATGCCAAATAATTATAGTGTGTTGAAAGGTTTTCGGGGTGATATATATTTGATGACCTGATGTCAGGTCAAATGCTTAACCTTCCATGTTAAGTTATATGGGTTTTGAAAAAAAGAAAAACGAGGGTTTAATACATTGCATCAATCCAATTATTTCAGTATCATGTCATCTTAGGCCCTTCTTGATGAAAAGATAGATTTTTTGTCGTGCCTTTTGAATGTCACTTTCAAGGGTCACCAACACCTTTTTATCAATAACTCGTGACAAGAACATCATAGAGACTCACAAATTGGTCTCAAATGTTTTTCTCGTCAATAGGTCTTTTGATATGCATATTTGACCGACTTACTTCACCTTGACCTTGACCTTGACCCTGGGGTCAAATTTCATTGACAAGTTGATATGATTCGAACCGCATAATGCGAGGAAAACACGGATGGTTACCAAAATAAGTGCCTATATGATACTTAAGATAAAAAGTATTAACGACAAGTCCATTTCTGATAACTTACAAGGTGGAAAGAAAATTTAAAAAAGCCGCTTAACAGTGATTTTTTGGATTCCTCTTAGCTGCCATAGTTTCCGAGATAATGGCAAGGTTTCCTAAAAATATCATGTTTTGACAAAAAATTTTGATACGTCATTTGACGCTTGAAGATAAAATGACCAACGGTCACCAAAATTTAACAAAATGAGAGGTTCATTGGTCGACCTTAGTCACACCACCAAGTTTCATGTTTCTAGTTTATGGCAGCGGAGATCTGAGGGGCCGAATTAACGCCCCCCCCCGACAGATCGTATACTTTCATCCCTCCAGGAAAATAGCGGTTAAAGGGACACTGCCTTCTTCCGGATGATATCTCAACAAACAGGCTTAAACAAGGACCTAAGGACCACTTATGATTTGTTTAATGTCATTAAACTCTTATTCCCAAAAGCGCAAATAAACAAAAAACAATATTTAATTTCATCATTTAAGAAAAAATCTAAAAAACTGTTTACGATTTATACAAACCACTACGTACATGGAAGCGTGGTTGCTCAAGTTAACTGTAATCACAGAGAAGGGGTATTATCAACTGAACCTGACCAACCGTTCAGCTGACGCGTATTGCAATTGGATGAGAAGACGCCGATGCGTTATCATTGTGGTTCCCCTTTAACTTTGAAATCTACCCGCATCTGCCGCATTGAGTCGTTGCATGGAAGCGGTGGAACAGACTCTTTTCCATTTGGTATCTCCGGAATCGGGACCCAATCATTAAGAAAAACCTCGGTCGGGAAAAACTTCATTAATGCTGGGAAATCAAAATCCCTTCGTAAAAATAAAAAAAATGAAATATTTGCATTAACTTTCCTACATTTTACATGAACTTTCCTTCATGCCTATCATTTTGGTAAGTAGTGGTGGCGGACTCGACAACCTAATGCTGGAAGAAAACTTTGAACTTTGAACCCGGCGATATTGGGCCGACTAGGGCGCGGAATTAAAAAAAAAAAAAAAAAAACGGATTCAGTAGGGCTTATCAAATTCGGCTGTTTTTTAACCCGCGCGGCACGAGGGGGGGGGGGTATATTATCCGCCCCCTCACGTATTTTCCGCAACATACTTGGAAAACTAGGTAACAGTTGACGACGTCAAAGTATCAGTAACTATTCAGCAATTCATTTGACGTCTACCTTTAAAAATTTCATCGAAAAAAAAGTTAAACTTGGAGATATGAATGACGTTTGATGACGTCTGTCATGCCATTTTTGGTTGAAACCGAATAAATGTTTGATGCATTACGTTAGAAAACATTAGCTTTAAAGCAAATCGCAACGCAAAACAGTATAAGAAAGGAATTTATTCTCTACAAGATGGCAATTTCGGATTTCCAAAAATTTGAGGTTTTTTGACCTTCCCCAAAATTAAAAAACTGATTTTTTTCTTCAGACTTTTCCCAAAAATTCGGAAATTTCAAAGGTATCTAAAACCGGCAATATATATTATGAAACAGTGTAATGAATATCCAGAACCCGGGGGGAATTTTCCAAGACGTAATAGCTTCGTTTTTTCAGTGATGATTGTCTCCAAGGCATAAGTAGGTATGACATGCATTTTTCAAATAACGTTTTTTTGGATTTGACCTGATACAGAATATATAAATGTCATGTAAGTGTATAATGAGACAAAACTAACCTAGAAACATGGATTGTGTATTCTCGATATTCGTCTAATTTTCAGTTTTGACCTTAATGACCTGATCTTGACCTTTTGACGGGAGTCAAAGTTGTAAAATGGACTGTCTATCATCTTACCGTGCAAAAATGACCCCTTAAAACTATGTCGTCACAAGGCTTATTTGACCTATTCGTGACAGTGACCGTTTTAGTGACCTGGACCTGACCTTGGACATTTGCATGCAATTTCTCGCCTTTTACTTATGCAATAGATGTATCCCACCTATGAGAGCGTTTTATGATGACCATTGACAGTCTTAATCAAAGGATTATAATTAGAAGTCATGAACCATTAACTCAATATAAGCTCGAACTTCCATAGTGACCTGACCGTGACCTTGACATTGCCCACTTTGCAAAATTCCGTATGATTCATCGTTTCATTGAGAGGCTTTCGATTCGCCGACCTTGCGGTCTCGCGCGGTTATTGTTTCGGAAGATAAGAGGGCGGATAATATTTACCCCCCCTACGCCGCGCGTTCGGCGAGAGCCCCTACGCCGCGACGAGATTAACATCACAAAATTTTAACATATAAAACGAATACCATGCCTATTTCCTCGAAGATATGAAAATCGATACAGATTATCAAAACATTAAGTTATTATTACGAAATTTCGGCCCACAGGCCTTTATTCAAACAGCAAACAGGTCAAAGTTGACTGTTTGTAAAGCCTGTGGCGAAATATTACGAATAATTAAACTTAATTTTTTTGATAACTTTTTCGATTTTCATATCTTCGAGGTAAAGGTCATGGTATTTCGTTTGTTAATTTTGACAACTATGTTCCTCGCACAAGCACTAAGCTCTATATAAAATTTTACTTTGAGTGGACAGTGACAGTGGACACCTTTAAGGTCATAAAAGTCAAATTTGTTTTCGCAAATAACTTTGCATCTATTCAAGATAATACAATACTTTTTATCCCATCGTGTTTACCTCGTCAAGGCGCTTGGAAATATGTTCATTTCGACTATTTTAAGTCAACTTAAAAAATTACCTCAGTTCAAAGTCAAGCGGTGACACAAGAAGGTCATGTTGCATATTAGCTCGACGAAACAAACACATTGGTGAAATTTAACTTCTCTATCATCATTATGTCTATAGAGTTATCAACGAAAAAGTGTTGCTAACCTCGGATGACTTCAGACGGCACTGTATGGGTCACTGAACAAAACCTGCACTTTTATATCATTAAGAACATCCTATGATAACATTATCCAGACGGTATTGGACAGACATCCTCGAAATAGGAAACATTTTAATATTTCTCCATCGGCTTATAATGGTAAGTAGGTCACGAAATTGACCCGACCTCAGGTCACCGATATCAAAATTCCGAGATAAACTTTTGTAGATACTGATGGCTTCATGCAATCCTAAAAGTTTGATATCGATCCTTCAGAAATTGTGGTCATAGCACAACCACAAACTTTTTGGGAGGTGGGGTCACTAGACCCGACCTGGTAACCTGATCTGATCCGACACGAAACTAAAATGTTAACACAATGTGTGGAAAGGATCAATGATAAGTAAGACCAAATTTGGACCAAATCAAAAAAACGCTTGCGGTCGTACCACAGCCACACTTTTTGACCGATCGGTGTCAAACTTATATAGTTTCATAAGGTCATAGGTACCTACCGTTCATTTACCTCTTTTTATGTTATATCGGTGACCTAAGGTCGGGTCGATTTCGTGACATCCCCATTATAAGTCAATCGGAAAATATTAAAATGCTTCTTATTCCGAGCATATGCATACCAGTCCAGTTCCTTCTGAATCATGTCATAATAAGCAATTCTTGATAATCCTCATACAGGTGCAATTTTTGTTCAGTGAACTTTACAGAGTCAGCTGGGGTCATCCGAGGTCACCAGCACCTTTGTGTCAATAACTCGCGACATAATGAAGATAGAAAAGTGAAACCAGCACCAATGTGCTTGTCTCGTCAAGACACATCAATCCAATATGTAGCATCACCTACTTAGGTCACCACTTGACCTTGACTTGATGTCAATATTCTCAGTTGACTTAACCTGGTCAACATGAATATTATTCAAAGAGCCTTGACAAGACAAACACGATGGTGTCGTCAAAGTTATTGCATTATCTTGATTTGGTAAAAAGGTACTGCATTAACAGTTACGCCAAAAAATAGCCTGTTTGACCTTTGGTGACCTCTGGAGCTTTAACTATTGCACTGAGCTAAGGTTTGAGGACACCTGGGCGATTGCATTTGCCAAGAGTTTTGTTTTTCATTTGTTTCTAGCTAGCATAGTTCCCGATATATTTGGGGGCTTCTGGATCGCAGTGCTAAAACGGGAAAATCTTATCATCTTTGATGACCTCTGGTAACCTCAATATTGACCTGAGGAAATCATACTTCATAGTTGAAATATTATTTGACGAGCTTTCGAACGTTATTTTAATTTTTGACTAAGTCTCATAGGAGCCAAGTTCAAGGGGTGCGTCGAAACGCACCGGCACGGCACGGGTTAAAAGAAAAACAGACCAGCTGATCATCGGTCTTCCGATTCGGGAGATATCGAAACTGGAGAGGTGGTCCAAAGTCAACAGGAAACATGTTTATTAATAGGAGAAATCCTGAATACATGTATCAGAACTAACGCTTATGACAAATGCATTCGAAATCAATTTGCATCTGTGGTCGGGTCCCATGCCTATTTTTGCTTATTGCCTTTCAGGTTGCAAGTTAACGAAACATAACGTACATGAGAGGGGTGAAAAATGATGCGAGGAGTGGTGCACAGCTTCACTCGCTATCAAATAACAATCGCATGAGTCGCCTCGATAGGAGGGGCTGTACCCGCAATCTACTCCGTATCTTAAGATAGACAGGTTCTGACCTCCCCGTAGATTGCGGTGGTGCTGCCCCTGCATATTTGAAGGTATGCAATGCCACCCTCACCAAATTGATTGAGCTTAAAATAATGGCGACAATGAAGGAAAATATATACACGGAGTATTTTTTCAGCGAAAGGCTGTTGGGATAGGGGTTACTGTACCTCGCTATCTGAAGATATGGGGACACGTCCCCTGCCCCCCCCCCCCGTCGCGCCGCCCCGGTAAAAAACTACTCCACACCCTGATAACTGAAGTGACCCCACCAACCCATACCTCTCAGCTCGACACGCGTCACCCTCACCGCCAACAGTGATCCGTCCTCCCAAAAACGGCGTCCACCGGCCACTGGCAGCGCTCTCGGTGCAGCCACGTGCCGCTCTCTGTGCAGTCACGTGCCGCACTCGGTGCAGCCACGTGCCGCTCTCGGTGCAGCCACGTGCCGCTCTCGGTGCAGCCACGTGGCCCGCTTCCGGTTGCAGTCAGTGGCGCTTCTCGGTGCAGCCGCCACGTGGCAGCTCGTCGGTTGCAGCACGTGACGCTCTCGGTGCCATGCCACGTGGCGCTCTCGAGTGCAGCCACGTGCCGCTCTCGTGCAGCCAACGCGCGCTCTCGGTGCAAGCCACGCGCGACCTCCTCGGTGGCCGCCAACGTGGCGCTCCCTCGGTGCAGCCACGGTGCCGCTCTACGGTGCAGCCCGCGGTGACGCGCTCCCGGTAGCAGCCAGAGAGAGCTCTCCGCGCAGCACTGCGCTCTTCGGCGCAGCCACGTGCCGCTTCTCGGTGCAGCCACGTGGCGCTCTCCGGTGCAGCCACGTGGCCGCTCTCGGTGCAGCCACGTGGCGCTCGTCGGTGCAGCCCGTGGCGCTCCCGGTGCAGCCACTGCCCGCTCTCGTGCAGCCACGTGACGCTTTCTCGGTGCAGGCCACGTGACGCTTCTGCGTGGCACGCCCACGTGGCGCTGCTCGGTGCAGCCAGCGTGGCGCTCGCTCGGGTTTTGGGCAGGCCACGTGGCGCTCTCTCGGTGCAAGCCACGTGGCGCTCTCGGGTGCGAGCCCGTGCCGCCTCTAGGTGCAGCCGCCTGACGCTCCCCGGTGCAAGCCACGTGGCCCGCTCTCGGTGCAGCCACGTGAACCGCTCTCGGTGCAGCCACGTGGCGCTTTTCTCGGTGCAGCCAGTGGGCGCTCCCCTGGTGCAGCCACGTGCCGCTCCTTGGTGCAGCCACGTGACGCTCTCGGTGCAGCCACGTGGCGCTCTCGGTGCAGCCACGTGACGCTCTCGGTGCAGCCACGTGACGCTCTCGGTGCAGCCGCGTGACGCACTCGGTCGGAATGCGGTGCGGTCAGCGGTGCTCCCAATGAGCTGATTGACGGAGCGGCGCTCGACGTCGGCCGGTCTGCCGCGCGCGGCGGTGATCCATATCGGGGTGGTGCTGGACAGCAGCGTCCAGTGCACCACGGTGCACGGCACAAACGCACCACGGTGCACGGCACGGCACAACGCGCGCAGCACAGCTCAACATGGCGCAGATGGGCGGCATATGCGTATTTTGGGGGTAGAGCAAGAAGTGCCACCACGTATGTACAGCTGGTCTATTATTTATTATTATTATTATCGAAATGACATGATGTTGTATGGGAAAAATATATTAAGTGCACAGAGAACCAACTCCACAATACAAATATGACAATCGGAGATTTCGGGTGTTACCGAATCTCTCTTAACCCTCGCCCTACGGGGGGGGTCCTAACAGGACCCCTCCCCCTGAAGTTTTCCTTGCATAACTTTTCACACATGGCCGATCTTGCTGAAATTGTAAGTATCTGAGTTTACAACAACTGTACATATCCTGTCAAAATTTATTTGAAATTGGTCAGAGAGTTTCGAAGATAATGACGGTTTGATGACGTCATGTTCGTGAAAAAAAAAACATAGAAAATAGAGTTTTGAAGCAAATTGCAAACGGAAACCAAGACAGATATAAATTTACATTTTCTTTAATATGGCAGTTTCGGAATTTCAACATTTTTGGGTTTTGACCCCCAAAAGTAAAGGATTTTTTTTATTGTTTTGAGAAAAATCCCCACAAAATCAAAATTTCCAAAGCTATTTAGAAAACCGGAATAAATGAGAGAGATCTAATTACAAACAATACCCAAACCAAATTTCAAAGCCGTATCTCTATTTTTGACTGAGTGATCGCTTCCAAGTATAAGAATCTTATGACGATATTTTTTAATTTACTTTGTTGTACTTTTTGAACAGATATGACACATTCACAACTTTTTTGGATTTATGAGACGAAACTGGTCTAGAAATACGTCTTTTTATTTACATTTATCCATTTCAAATTTTGAGATTTTCTGACAGAGCAAAATCGTTATTTTTTAAGTTGTCGAGTCGAGGTCATTCACTTGACCTGGAAGGTCACCCGTTCACCTGAAACCTAAAAATCGAATATCTTTAGATTCCTCACATGACGGGCAACATGCTGGTTTTTACCGCGTTGCTCTATGTTGCTTGGTTTGGAAGTTAACAGGGGGAGGGTCTTTTTAGGAATCCCGGAGGGCGAAGGTGAGAAAAGCTCCCGTAGGGCGAGGGTTAACTCTCTCCTACGGGGGTCCTGATACAACCCCCCCTGAAGATTTTCTTGAGAAACTTTTTACACAAGCTGAAAATTTCGGTAGCTGAGATTACAACAATTATACGAATCCTATCCAAATTTGAAGTGTATAAGACTATTAGATCGTGACGTGACCTATGACCTATGACCTTTTCGTCAAGGTCATGTCACACCACAATGGGCCATTGACCTGACCCAAAAGGTCATCAGTTGACCTAGACACTCAAATTGGAATGTCTTTGGGATTTCCTTATGATAGGCAACACGTTTATATATATATATATATATATATATATAATATATATATATATAATAATATATATTATATATAATAATAAATATATATATATATATATATTTAGACTGGTCCAAAAAAGCAAAGTCTGAGAAATTGTTCGCTCCACAAGTTTTATTTTTTAGACCGTTTCCCTAAATAAACATTCTGACAAATTTTCAGGGAAATTTCGTTAATTGTTAGGGGTGGCGCAAAAAGGCGTCTTTTCCGACGACAAAAGATAACTGAAGGGATGTCAGTTTGTATTCTTCTTTCGCATAGCATAGCTCCTATTTGCTATGAAAACAGAATAAGTAAATTAATAATCATGCTTCCTCGTGCCTACTTGAACGCCAAAATGATGTGAGACTTTACCCCATATCCCTTTACAGTTCAGCACCATCCTTCTTTCATCAGTTCCCCCTTGGTCGGAGCAGGGAGGCGGTGACGGTGATCCGCCACGAGACGGAAAAGGTATTATTTCTGCTCTTTGACCTTGGTCAGCGACGCGTTGCAAGTCTGGACGAGTGAAACAGCTCTTTCTGCTGCGTCGTTCACGACCTTCAAGAACCCACAGACTTCTTCATCTCCAGGAACGTTGTGTTCGTCTTTTACGTTCCAGAGTCTTCCTTCAAGAAGGACGTTTTGCCCTTGTCCTTCCCCTGTCAGTTAATGACGCTAAACATCTTCAGTGGTCCTCTTAGTCACGAACTCTCCAGCTGACTCCGATCTCTGGGACTAACTTGAAGCGACGGGGCATCCTGGGCTTCTTCTCCTATTCAAGGTTGTCACATCTTTGCAGTTTCGTCCCACGTCCACGTCCTCGTCGAAGAACGCCAGCCCCAACCAAGTGCTCCGCCAGTACCAGAGATGGCGTGCAAAGGCGGTGATGGCAGCATCTGCGACCTTTTTGTCCGGGTCGGCTCGAAGGGTTTGGAGGAAACTCGAACTCCAAGTCGTTGCGGGGGTCCTGTACGCCACGCGGAGCCTCGTTACAGAACCGGACGTAGATCAAGGCAACGAAAAGCCTGCCACGGCTCCCGCCACGAACACGGCTCCACGGCCTTGAAGGTTGACTCGATCGAGGGCTGACGAGAAAGCAGGGGAGGCGAAGAAGGACGATTTTGCCTTGTCCTTCCCCTGCTCAGTAATAATTCAGTCACTTTGGAGGAGCCGTAGACGCTGTCAAGCAGCCGGGAGTAGGAGCAGTCTTCGTCGTCCTGGTATTCGAGGTTGGAGGAGGACGTGGAAGACAGCTGAGCCTCTGCCACCGAGGCTGAAGCGCTGTCTCGGCCTTTGCCTTCACCCTTCTCGCCTTCTACTGGTTTTCTAGAAGTCGCTTCCGACTCTCCCTCCCCGCTGTTACCAGATCAGGGCCAGACATGCTGCAGGAGGTGGCGTCCTCGCGTTGCATTTGGAAAAAACACACGATCTTCTTCGACGGTCATCTGCGCTAGGGCGTCACTGGCTCCAATGTCGAAAAGGTCACCGAGAGAGTTCTGAAAAATCCTCGCCTGCGTGTCACCTTGCTTTCGGCTCTTCTTGAGGTTCTGGTATTCCCGCATTAACTTCACCAACTTCCGCAGGCAGGAATACAACCGCTTGGTAGGGATCCTTGCCCTCATCCAGATGGCAAAGCAGGCTTCGCAGATCTTCTTCAAACTTTCCGGGAAAGACAGGTTCTGCTCAGGTGAAATAGTTGTGACATGCGAAGTACGTCACCTGGCGTCGGAAGCCGGGCAGCAGTTGAGAAAAACTCGAGGGAACTCTCTAATAACCACCATTCCCGTGCACTTCGTGTACTCGGTGCTGAGGACGCCATCTGCGTAAGTGAGAACCAAAGATGAAATTTTGCGCGACCTTTAACCCTCGCACCGACGGGGGTCTGAGCCAACTTCGAACCGACGGGGGGGCGGATAACCGCCCCCCTCCAGAGATCTCCAAAACTACGCAACGTAGCGAGAAGCGGAAAACGGCGTGAGGTAGGCCGTGACGAGTACTAGCGAAAATTACTAAGTTTTTATCCGTCAATTATTGATGTCACCCAGAGGTCAAAAAGGTCAAATTTTCCAATATTTCGAGTAAATTGAGCACTGCTTCACATCATCCGGGCATAGCGCAGTAACTAACATAGCTAGGAAGCAATCCGAAAAAGCACTGCATTGCTCTTGAAACACTCTTCGCCCAACATGTCCTCAGATTGTTAAGATTCAGTTCAATAGTTAAGGCTCCAGAGGTCAGCGAAGGTCAAAATGCTTTAATTTTACTGAAAAAGTTGTTTGTTAATAACTTTCTAAAGTTTTAAAGGTAGAACAGTCATTTTGTCACCATCTGTTCTCACATCACGGCGCATCGAGCATATATCGTTGTTATCTAGCTAGGTCAAAAACTAAAAAAAATGGCCGGGACCTGACCTGAGAGTCATGGTCAAGGTCAGTTCAAATTTTATGCTCTATCAATGGAGGTTGACCAAAGAGAAACAGAATGGGCTGAAAACCGCAGTATCTATCTTAGCGTAGAACATGAGTTAATTGTACAAAAAACCATATGACCTTTTGGCACATTGGATTTGACCTTAAACGAGGTTCACGGAAGAAAAATACAATTTGTATCCTTATACTTTGCTTCAGAATAGTGATTAGGATGAAAACTGACCACATTAGCCAGGCTTTGTTCGATTGGTGCGCATTTCAATTTTCTCCCATAGACTTATAATGGGAGGTCTCAAAAATTGACATGACCCAGGTCACCGATATTAAAAAAAATCCAAGATATAAGAACTGTAGATATCGAAGCTTATTACCAAAAACAAACCTGTTGGGAGTTTCAAACTGTTTGGCACCACTGTGGGCTTTCGGGGCAAGATGTCAAACTTACAAAAACGCTGACTTGAGTCAGTCATTTAATGTGACCTTGAAAACGTGACCTTGAAAGTTAGGAAGTCAAGCTTTTTTAGAAAGTGTCGGAATTGATGCCCGAACAGCATACAAAATTTGGCGCGCTACGCGGCCGCCGTTTTCCCGCTAGTCCGGAAAAACTCTGTGGGGGGATATCCGCCCCCCCCGTCGGTTGCGAGGGTTTTAACCCGCCGCACTGCAGGGGGTTTGGCGCCGAAACATGAACGCAGGGAGGGGGTGATTTCCGCCCCCCGAGATCTTAAAAAACTTACGCACGGTTAGCGACAATCGCGAAAAAACCGGCATTACCGATAGCTCTAGGCGCTCTATTGCCGAAAGGTTTTCAGTCTTTTCTTGATCAGGTCACATTTGACGTCACCAGTGGTCACCAAAAGGTGCTGATTTTCAGTTTTAGGGAATATTTTCCAGAAACCCCCCGATTATCTCCGGGAAAACTATGGATAGCTAGGAGAAACATTAAACATCATTAGATAGCTATTGAAATTTGCTACATCGCATTTACGTCTCAAAATTTGAACTCAGATCAATAGTTTTAGGCCTCCAGAGGTCATGGAAAGGTTTTAAAAAGGCTATTTTAGCAAGGCAAGTTTTCGTAAAATAAGCATTCACCTAACAGAAGGAAATAATTTTGACGCCATCGATGTCTTGTCTCACGATGGCCGCTTTGAAATATACACGGTACCTGTAAGGTCAATTCCAAAATTTTGACCTTCAGTCAGGTCATTTGGTGACCCAGGCCAGAACATTATTGCATATTGGCAAGACGGCCAGACGAGGGACGAACACAGTCGGATGTCAATCTTGTCTCATCTCTTTTCTTCAAGAGTTATTAGCAAATCATTGCTGATGACCTCAGATGACCTCAGATGCCCTGGTATAGATCTCTGAGAAACAATCGCACCTAGGTCATCCAGAATGAGCTAAAATAACATGATTCTAAAATAATAAGCCTGATCCAATGCATACTTTCTGAATAGGAAGCATTTGTTTATTTTCCCGTTCACTTATAATGGGAAGGTCAAGAAATTGACCTGACCTTTGGTCACCGATACGAAAAATCCGAGAAATACGAATTGTAGGTAGTGATATCTGTATGAACTCCTGCAAGTTTCAAACATTTCGGAAAAAGACTGTGGCTTTGACACGAGCACAAACATTAAGGTAAGGTCACTTGACATGACTTTGTGACCTGACCTGAGATGACCTCAAGTCAAAACTTTTCCGAAGTGTGGGTAATTGATGCCCAAACAGGTGTACGGAAATTTTGGCGGCGCTGCGCGCCAGCCGTTTGTCCGCTACTCTTAGGCCCAAAAAAAAACCCCTTTGAAAGGGGGGGGGGCGCGGAAAATCAACCCCCCTTGCAGTGCGCGGGTTAAATATGCATGAAATCGTCAAAATTTTTCACACAGTACAAGCACATACAGGTTGAATAAAATAGCCTTGTGAGCGAAATTCCTTGAAACTTTTTATTTTGACATTGTATTTTTGGACCAGTCTTATATATTCTATTCATCTATCTATCTATTCTATCGATCTATCATCTAATTATCTACTATCTATCTATATATATATATATATTATATATATATATATATATATATATATATATTATATATTATATTATATATAATAGATATAGATATAGAATAGATTATAGATATAGATATAGATATAGATATAGATATAGATATAGATATAGATATAGATATAGATATAGATATATATATATATATAAATATATTATAATATACTCGAAATCTCCGATTTTGTATCGTAGAGTAAGTTCTCTTTGTATTTAATCTTCATCAGGGATCCCCACATGCTCTGGGCCCTTCCGATCTGAGCAGGGAGCCCTCTGACCTAAGCCTCTTTTTGTGTGTCAAGGGGGCCATTCGGCCTGTTCAGAGGGTCCTTCCTACTAGGCCAGGGACTGCGCTGGCTGCTTTTGTCGCTCTCTGTCGACATGCTCAGAGGGTCCCTCCGACCTGCTCAGTGGTCCCCTCTGTGCTGGGTAGAGGACGCATTCGACATGTTCAGTAGGGTGTTTCATTTTGCACTTGTTGTTCTGAATCAATTGGCATTCTAGGTTTCCTTGTTCCGTTTTTCTTGATAATTTCGAAAAATGAAGTCCGTTTTTGCCGCAAGTGAGCTCTAAGGGTGCCTCATTTGCCTTTTTTGGTGGCATTATCGTTAATACGGCCATCCTAAGCGTTTTCTGAATATAAGTTAAGGAAATGCGATCACTTGTAACTTAGAAGTGTGTTTGAGTCATCAAAATGCGTAAAGGAAATAGTTCACCTGGGACTGTTTTTTTAAACACGATTTGATTATAATTTGCAATACAACGTCTTTTCATATTGTCTAAAATAGCCATATATCGCGCCGATTCAGAACAGAAGGACGTACATCATTGATTTTATCAAAACTATATACGTACTCTCTGCAACGTCAAACGAAAGAATCGAATGGCTCAGCCAATCAGATTCGAAAGTAGTCGCGTAAGATACTGTATAGCCTCTGCCCAGGTGTGATTTAACCCTATTCCCTGCGGGGGCAGATATTCTGCCCCCCGGGAGTTTCGCCCCGCCGCTCCTGAACCGTGTGCGATCTATCGTCTGAACTTTCGGACTTTCCTAAATTGAATGACGCGTGTTCTATGAAAAAAATGGGAAAAATCGGCCCAGCAGAGGGCAGCTCAGGGTCATGTTTTGGGAATCGTTACGAATGCGGGGTGGTGCAGCGCATACTTCCTTTTCGTAGTTTGCGGTGGAATAAAAGGGCGCCCAGAAACTAGAGTCGATGCGTATACATCATACATAATTGATTCACATATATTGGGGCAGAGGCGAACTCAGGTACATTAAAATGGAGGCGATATTCTCCGTCCAAGTTTTAGGCCAACTTCAAATAAGCAAGATGATAAAGGCGTTCCGCACATTGGTTGCCCCCCACGTTGTTTACCTGAATCCGGCCTATGCCACCAATTGTTACATTTAACAAATTAACCAGCAACAAACCCACATGTGACGTTCCCACATCCCAAACACTAAGGGAAAAGGCACATATTTGTTAAAATTCAAAATTTCCCCATTTTTTATCCCTGAGTGCGCCTATGATTTTTCATTTTTGTACTTGTCCCTTTCACACATTGAAGAACATGACATTGTAAGCTCAGAAACGTTTTTTGCATGCAAATCGGTCGAATCACATAACCACAATGACCGTTCAAAAAACACCAGAAATTTTCGTAATTTTTGCCCCCTGCCCTCCCCCCCCCCATTTGTGGGCAAAAAAGTAATTTCGGGGTCCAAAAATAAATATTTCGTCACGACGAATCGAATGGTGTTCGTCCCATCGAAATCGGCCAAGCGGTTTTCGAGATTTCTGGGGGGGGGGCAGAATCTGCCCCCGCAGGTTAACGAAATTCTGGCCGCCCGCAGGGAATAGGGTTAAGGCCCACATTCTTGACATGATTTGATTTGGTTATAGATGTTGTTTAGCTGGGAAATAAACTTAAAGCTGGTGGTAAGAATATTTGTGTCAAACAATTCTTGACATTCTTTATTTATGGCCCACATTCCTTCGACAGAAAGTCAAATATATTCGGTTGGAGAGCCTTTTCAGCACAAAAAAACTTGCAGTAAGGGGTTGTTTAACACGGGCTACAAAACTGCTATCTCAGTGCAAAACGCATGTTGAAGGTGAACTATTTTCTTTAATGACACCATGTGCACGTCAATTAATCACAGGTCATGTCAGGTCACTGACCTGTGAAGGCATTTTTAAGTCATGATGTTTTTTTTACATATTGCGTTCAGGAAGGCAATGATTGTATTAAACATGCATGGACAGGGAACAAACATATCAACAATCGTTAGAATTCTGGAACAAAGGGTTCAACAAAAGGTTCTTTAACAAAAGGCGTAGCTGCCTACCACCCTTGTTTCCAGAATATTTTCATATATAGCTTTATTATTCTGTTGTTTTCTTATTTAAGGGGTAACCTTTTTTCATTTTCTTAACGATAGATCCAAACAGTTTTGGGCATTTGTGAAATAGCTGAGAGATTGCTTTTGCTTTATGATGATTATTGTCTTAAAAAGCATTACAGGGAAGCCGAAGCAAAGCAGAGGCCACCCAAACTTCAAGTTCATATGAAACCGACCGATATATTTGATGGGCCCGGCCGCCCGAGGTGCGACGTTCGTCTGTTGATGTTCAGTAAGCCGTATATGGTATAGTTTGCACGCGATTGTTTGACCAGCACATGTTTTGTAAACGCTTAAATTTTATAAATTAGTTTTAAGCTAGTTTCGCCTAAAGCTTTGTTCACAACAAATCTATTGACCACCGTTATTCCGTCGACGATTGCTTTTGTCCAATGAACATTGTATTGTAATGCAACGAATAACGTATAAGCTATGTCGCCATCGTTAATAGTTATTGAAGAATAAAATGTCATTTGTTTTAGGATATTTGGCTATGGATCTAACACAGAGAAGACAAAATGTAATTGAAACATATCGGTCGACGGACCGATGGCCGTCAGCAGATCGAAATAGATCCGGTGTGAATCGGACCATTTATCATTGATACGGTCCTATTTGACTGTATGTATATTGCATATCTAACAGAGAGACGACGAAATGTCTTCAAAAACATTCGTCGACGGGCCGATGGCTGTCAGCAGATTAAAATGGATCCGGTATTAATCGGACTTAGTGCATGGCCGAATAAGTATTTCCCATTGACCACGTGCTTAAAGGGAATAGTTCACCTTGAAAAAAAAAAAAACGAGAAAAAGCTCAAAATTATGAAGAGAAGCAAGAAATTAAGTACATATTACTAGTTAAGTCAATAACCTAATCCTTTACGCGGAAAAAGCAAATATTAAAATGTCAATAATTTGGTGATAATTCATATTTTTTTTCCTCAAAAGTAATGCGAAATCAGTTGGCTGAGAAGCACACGTCATCGATTAGTGAGGGATTCGTGTCGTATACATGGTGTACTTGCCCAAGTACTTGTTGAAATGCCGGAAAATTACAAACGCTTCCAGTACTTGCTTTAAGTAGGTAGGGGAGAGTGCCCCAAACTGCCCAGGGTTCCTAAATCCGCCCATGTCAATATCTCCGAAAAATGTCAGCCCTATATGATTTTTTTAGTGCATATTATTAATCCCCATCACTAACTTATTATATTCCGGTCTGCTGTCGCGCAAGCAAGGTCATCTGCGCTGTCAGGAAGTCATTTTTCGAAATGTTGTTTTTCTATCTGGAACATGCATGTTTTACTGCCATGTTATTTTTATTGTTGAAGTAGAAAGAAGCTGAAGTGTCTTGAATTAGGATTAGCAATGCATTTGTAATCCTTTTGAGCAAAATAGCCACCATTCAAAAACTAACGATTGTCCGTCATATTTGCTGTTTTCCCGACTTGCAGTGAATTCCGAATCGCGCCCATACATATTGCGCCCAGAGGCCAGAGGCCAAACATATTTGTATTGTTATTTTCTGAATTATGCCAAGTCTCAAACAAGAGTTAAACTTAATTACTAACTCAAGATGTCTATACAGGGTGTTTCATAAAAAATGGCACCCCTATGTTCTTCGGCTCATATCTGCCACAGTTTTTTACCCGAAAAGAAACAACCAACATATACATTCAAAGAGCGAACAATTTACGTTAAGCATCACTATAACCATACACGATGAATTCCATATGTTGCTTACACGATGTCGAAAGAAAAAGTTGGTCACAAAACTCTAGTGAAACGATTTCAGGATTTAAAAGCATTAACGATTTTCCATACAAAAGACGTAAATCAGAGCCTCAATCAGAGGGATCCACTGTCCAGTTATGGCACGTGCAAGTATTGTTTGGCCCATTTTCATCTGCATTGTTTGCCCCTTACATCGTTGCCCTTTACACCATGTTACCACGGCCGAATACGTCAGAGAATTTTCTGGAAGAATCATTGTCCCGGCTACATCGAGCCGGAAAGCCTGGTCGATTAAAAGTCCGGACTTGAAATTCTTCTAGATTTTTTCGGTCTGGGGAGAGTTGGCGATTGTTTCTTAAAGGAGAAAGGGGTTTCGCGACGTCAAAGAGCTGGAGCAAGGACCGGGCTCAGGACCTGCTTGGACACAGTTTTCCAGTAGGCTGTAGCGAGTGCCGTCAGTCAGTGCCTCCCGAGCATCTCAAGCGTGCGTCCATAGTGGTGGAGCTCATTTTGAGCGCAGACTGTGAACTTGTGTCGTACATAATTTCTCCACGTTGAATTTTGATGTGTTCTATGTTTTTAATTTATCTTCAGATGATGCTGCCCTAGGCCTGAGTCTCCAAGTTTTGGGTGGCACTTTGCAGAAATACTTAGTGTACTACGAACCTCCCGTGCGACTTATTTTCGATTTCACGACCTGGTTGGCGATCAACCAATTTATGTCACGTGCGTCTACCACCAAATGTCAAATGATAATTCGAGATATATTTATTATGGTCTGGAAGAAAATTTCAGCTCTTTCGAATGTGATGCTTGGTTCTTTCTTTCAGCCCAAAAATGTGGCAGATATGAACCGAGGAACTTAGGGGTGCCATTTTTTATGAAACACCCTGTATGATTTAAGTGCTCATAGCTTTGCACGTGGCTGGCGCTTCGCTCTGAGCGACATACCATACAGTAGGACAATCTATGCTCTCTATCAGACCGTGTTTATCTGGCCGTTCCTTGTGCTTGCAGTGCCCGGTACAAATCAAAGCAACAACATCCTGCGACCAGATTTGGTCCAATTTGGAAAGTTTGACTAAATTTGATGAACTAAATTTGGCTTTGTGGCCATTCAGATAATTGTAGTGTCTTTGATGCTGTCATGGGCCTACATACGGAGTCGAGAAACATTGTGCTGAGCGTTATTCTGCCCCATTCTCCCAGTTTTTCAAGTAAAAACAAAACAAGTGTGACCTGTGTGAGTGGCGGCAGTTCTGTCACCATCTGGGGCAGGTTCTCTCACTGAATCTGTTCATCATTCCTAGTCGTATCGCTTATAAACGACCCTAAAAATGATTGCCTGTTGTTTACAGATATGGTACACCACTATAAGCGTAAAACGAATCGGGTGGTGCCGATGCAATTCACGAGTGGCCAGAATTACGTTAACCTGCGGGGGCAGATTCTGCCCCCAGAGATCTCGAGAACCGCTAGGCCATTTCGATGGGAAACACCATTCGATTCGTCGTGACAAAATCTTTCTTTGTAGCCCCGAAATTGTTTTTTGTTCCGAAGAATGGGGGGCCAAGGGGCAACAGATTCGAAAATATTGGATGTTTTTGAAAGGTCATTGTAGCCATGTCATTCGACCGATTTTTATGCAAAAAGCGTTTTTGAGCTTCTAATGTCCTGGTCTTTAATGTATGAAAGGGAAAAATTCAAAAATAAAAAGCATAGACGTACTCAGGGACTCTGATTCGTGCATGGATAACCAAGAAAAACGCAAAAATGCAGTGTTGGGATCGTATATAGCGTCATTTTGTACACTATTGTGGTGGCGATGAATAAAAACCCTCTTCCCTGCAGGGACACCAACAAATGACCGTTTCATGATAACAGGTAAGTGCCCCATCAATGACAGAATGTGCCCCATAGGTGAACAGAACGTGCCCCGTAATATGGGCAGGTTCTGTCAAATGAGTCATCGCCACATTATCGACACTAGTGTCGAAACAAACTGAGATACCCTTGAACTCTTTAAACGAGTTTGAAAGCTATTGAATGTATGTAACAGTATTGGAAACGTAACAATCACCGAAATCTGAAAGTGTGCCCCCAGGGCCAATTAGCAAAAAGTGACAAACGTCCCCGGTCTCCCCCTACATGGCTAAATTCGAAAAATATGTTTACAAGGCAGTGTCAACAACTCCACATGACCAATGTGAGTAGGGCCACACTCCTTTAATAGTATGAAAGTCAACATGCTAGGGCAATTGTGCAAAATTTTGTGAAAAATAATTATCTGCCTTATCTGAATGGGCCCAATGGGCATGGCTCACTATTATGAGTTTCGAATGGGTCTGGTGACTGGTCTGGGTCCTGGGCCTTGGTGTTCATGGGTTTCGGCTGGGCTGGGCTTGGAGTTTGGGCACCCATGATAGTCTCTGTTCGTGTCCGTGGGTGCTGTCCTCCAGAAGGTCAGATGCAGCCACTGTCAGATACTACGGCGGACAGCAGTACCAGCCACATTAGCACACCACAAATGTTAACACAGACTGACATAGCTACAATTCAGTACCAGCCACATTAGCACACCACAAATGTTAACACAGACTGACAAAGCTACAATTCGGCCGGATTTGTATTCTGTGGTGATAGTTTTTTGTTTTAAGGTAACAAACTGTGGATTATTAACACAGCGTGTATTCAGCAACATTCAAAACAGTTGCTCGCAACATGTGAATCGAGTCAATACCTTTGGTCCATAGCCGCCTCTTTCCCCGAAAATTATAACATACATTCTTCTGCTTAGCTCCATAATAAATATATTGAAGAAAACTGACCTGAGGTCTCTTGCACCAAATAATCTACCCGGATAAAAAATAGCCCAACCCACCATGTAAAGCTACCCAGCCGGATATTTTATCTTGCACCAAGCGATGAAGCCGGATCAGGAATTTAAACAGCACAAAACAGAACGGGAATGGGATACGGGAATGTGATACAGGACACGGGAGCGAGATGCAGGGACAGGATACGGGAACGGGATATGGGGGGATATGGAAACGGGATACAAGATCGGGATACGGGAACGTGATATGGGAACGGGATACGGGATACGGGATACGGAAACGGGAACAGGATACGAGAACGGCATACGGGAACGGCATACGGGAACGGGATATGGTATACGGGAACGGGATACTGGATACTGGATACGGGATACGGGAACAGAATACGGGAACGGAATACGGGAACGGAATACGGGAACGGAATACGGGAACGGAATACGGGAACGGCATACGGGAACGGCATACGGGCACCGGGATACGGGAATACGGGAACGGAATACGGGAACGGAATACGGAAAACGGATAACGGGACGGAATAACGGGGAACGGAATACGGGAACGGAATACGGGAACGGAATACGGGAACGGAATACGGAACGGAATACGGAATGGAATACGGGAACCGGAATACGGGAAACGGAATACGGGAAACGGAATAACGGGACGGAATACGGGAACGGAATACGGGAACGGATACGGGGGAAAAAAACGGGATTCGGGAACGGGATTCGGAAAACGGGATTCGGAAACGGGATACGGAAACGGGATACGGAAACGGGATACGGAAACGGGATATGGAAACGAGATACGGAAACGGGATACGGAAACGGCGTACGGAAACAGGATACGGGATCGGGATACGGGATCGGGATACGGGATCGGGATCGGGATACGGGATCGGTATAATGGATGGTATATGGATCGGGATCGGGATCGGGAGATACGTTGGATACGGAATACCGGGCTACGGTAACGGGAATACGGTAACGGATACGGTAACTGGATGGGTAACGGGATACGGTAACGGGATACGGTACGGGATATGGTAACGGGAATAGCGGTAACGGATACGGTACGGGATACGTAAGTTTTGGATACGGTAACGGATACGGTAACGGGATACGGTAAACGGGATACGGTAACGGGATACGGTAACGGGATACGGGAATACGGTAAACGGGATACGGTAACGGGATACGGTAACGGGATACGGTAACGGATACAGTACGGGATACGTATACGGGAACGGTAACGGGATACGGTAAGGGAATATGGGATACGGTAGAGGGAATTGGATACGGAAACGGGATACAGGAACGGATACGGAACGGGATACAGGAACGGGATACGGGATATGGGAACAGAATACGTGAAAGGGAACGGGATACGGGAACGGGATACGGAATGGGATACGGGAATGGGATACGGGAACGGGATACGGGATACGGGAACGGGATACGGGAACGGGATACGGGAACGGGAACGGGATACGGGATACGTGAACGGTAAACGGGATACGAAGAAGAGGTATATGTAGAGGTAAAAAAAGAGGTAGAAGTAGAGGTTTAGATAGATGTGGAGTAGGGGTAGAGGTAGGGGTATAAAATGTATGGGTAGAATATGTAGGGATAGAAGAGGTGGATGTAGAAGAGGTAGGTGTTGAAGAGGTAGATGTATAAGAGGTAGGTTTAGATGTAGATGTAGAGGTAGGGGTAGGGGTAGGGGTAGAGGTAGGGGTAGGGGTAGGGGTAGAGGTAGGGGTAGAGGGTAGAGGTAGAGGTAGAGGTAGGGGTAGGGGTAGAGGTAGGGGTAGGGGTAGGGGTAGATGTAGGGGTAGTGGTAGGGGTAGGAGTAGGGGTAGAGGTAGGGGTAGAGATAGGGATAGAGGTAAGGGTAGAGGTAGGGGTAGGGGGTAGATATATGGGTAGAGGTAGGGGTAAATGTAGAGGTACAGGTAGTGGTAGAGGTAGGGCATGTGTAGGGGCATAGGTAGAGGTAGAGTTAGAGGTATGGGTATAGGTACGAGTAGGAGTAGAGGTAAAGGTATGAGTAGAGGTAGTTGTAGATGTAGGTTTAGAGGTAGGTGTAGAGGTAGGCGTATATGTAGAGGTATGGGCAGTTAGGGGTAAAGGTAGGGGTAGATGAATGGGTAGAGTTATGGACAGACCGCAGAGGTATGGGTAGAGTTATGTGTAGAGGTAGGGGTCGAGGTACGGGGTAGAGGTAGTGGTACAGATAGTGGTAGAGATAGGGGTAGTGGTAGTGGTATAGGTAGAGGTAGGGGTAGAGGATGTGTGGTGGCAGAGGTAGGGGTATGAGTAGGGGTAGAGGAAGGGGTTGTGGAATGCGCAATTGAGGCCCTCTAGTCGATTGATAAATACGCGAGTTATTCCCGAAAAACCGAGGGGACGACATCCATCACTCCACTGGCGACAGTGCGGAGTAACCAGCAACGGAACTACATTTTGGAATAGCGATGCCATCCACTGCCTCTTTCCTTCTTTCTTTTGCTTCTTTGTAAAAAAAAAATGGAAATCGCCATATATGATAGAACCTATGAGTTGCGACACCCTCAGCCCTAAAGCCCAAATATCATGATTATCATGCTCATCATCATCATCATCATCCACACGGCGCAGCATGGCGCAGAAGGCAGCACGGTGCAGTCACGGAGAAGGGATATACAGTATACTATACAGGAGGAGCCACTCCAACGCTTTTGGCGGGCTTCTATAGAAGCCAGAAAAGAAAAGACGCGGCGATAACCTAGATGCTAGATGCCATTTGACCAGCTAGAGGCTATTTGGAATAGCAAATATAGATATTTACATGAACAGAAAGCAGGCACGTAGCCAGGATTTTCGGGGGGGGGGGGCACGCTCGGAAAAAATCACTTTTGCTCCTAAAACTCAATTTTATTTTAGTGTTGAAATCACATTTTGCTCCTCAGCCATATGTTTGGCTGACCGGGGGGGGGGGGGGGGGGTAGGGTCGGGTTTTCAGAGAATTCTCATTCTATCTAGTGGAATTATTTCGCTCAGGGAGGGGGGCATGGCCCCGTGCCCCCCCCCCTTGGCTACGTCCCTGACAGAAAGTGAGCAAACGTCACATTTCAACGTATGAATTGGTCTCAAAGGGTCCCGGGCTGGAGCGGGCGGCAAAGCAGCTTTTTCTTTCTGAAAGAAATCGGCCGGGCGAATATGGCAGCACTGCGTTGTCGCCTACAGCAAAAAGAAACCGTTGGTGGGAGGGGCCACTCTCCTGTACATCCCTTCTGCGTGTTACAGTACAGCGCAGCAGGCAGCCTTGTGCAGCAAAGCGCACGGAGCCGCTCGCAGCAACAACACCTCCCGCTGGCTGGAAGCGCTTACCCTCGATTTGCTGGTCACGCGATTAGCTCTGTGAGCTTATTCAATGCCAGAAAAGGTTATTTTTGGATAGCATCGGAGCATCACATGCGTGCGTGCGGAACTCGCGATGTGCACAGAGAGCGCGCATAGGAGCGGCGGTGGCTCCGGTCACCGCTGCGATAGAGGAGAGCGTGCAGAGGCGTGTCCAAGTTCGCTGACTGCTCAGCTGGGCGGGAGTTGGCAGATGCGAGGCAGCTATCGTCACTGCTCGGAGGCGGTGGCGGTCATGGTAGCCACGATCGCCGCATCATCGCGCCCAAAACGGTAACGACGCACAACTATTGACACACCTCACACACACACGCACGCACGCACGCACGCACGCACGCACGCACGCACGCACGCACGCACGCACGAACGCACGCACGCACGCACGCACGCACGCACGCACGCAAGCACGCACACACACGCTCACTCTCGCTTCCGTCGGCGCCGGGCAGAGCAGCACTGCACGAGGCGAGGACGGTGGCCGGCGGCGGCGGGTGCCGGCACACCTCAGAGGGACAGCGTCGGCCGGCGACTGGCAGCGCGGCGCCGGCGCACCCACCGACTGGCTGAAAGCCCTCTCCGGCCGGCTAGACGGCAGGAGATGGAGGCGCGTCTCGGCCACTATGACGGGCCGCTCACGCTCGTGGTCATCAGCAGCAGGATAACTAGACACCGGGTAGAACGGTAAGGAATGTACGTGCCAAATTCAATTAGACAACATACAGTTTGTTTTGAAAAAATTTTGTCTAATTATAATTAACAGTATTGTATGTATCATTAACTTGGCATTTCCATAGATAAATCTTGAATTTATTGAATTCAACTTTCAGCAAAATCTACTGAAGCATAGTCCGAAATTAGGATAGATTTTTATGTATCTTTGGTAGTATTGCGCGGTAACCAAAACACAGCGCCTCAGACTAGCATTATAGATGACGCTGCAGTCGCCGACTTCCATGCTACGCCACAGTCGGCAATGGGCGATCCGATATTTTTTAACCCCCAAGCCGATTTCACCTTTTTTGTGCCCAGAATATCGAAAAAAGATGATCAATAGAAACGTTGTAGCCAAGCTCATAGCTATATGTTCAGAAGTCGGAATTGGAAATATGTCCCATAGGTTACGAGCGCAGAACTGTTGGAAAATCGGTCTGCTTTAACATGGACCTATGGTCTAGTAGTTTTTGAGCGCCCAAACGCCCGAGTGCTGCCAACTGTTACCGGTGGGGGCTGATCAGCAGCACTTCCAGGGGGTCCGGGTTTGAGGCATCAAAATAAAATCGGGCCAGCTGATGAATGGTCCTCCGATTCCGGAGATACCGAATAGCAAAGAGTCAGTGCGTTTGTTTTGCACGTTGCCATGGCAACAACTCAAGTGAGCCGGGTTCGATTCGAAAATTAAGTGGCTTAAATTCGTGTGTTTTTTAGGGGGAATTTGTTAGAAATGATGACTAACAATTTGTCGTCAGAAAGTGAACCCAGTAACTTTGAGATCGTGGTTACGCCCCTGGTTCGATTCATGCAGTTAACCCTATTACTGTCCGGGGGGCCGAATCGCCCCCCCCCCTTGAGGTTTTTCGCGTACGGGT
>VOPJ01009651.1:0-110134 GCA_014673585.1 Semibalanus balanoides
ACCTGTCACGCGCACCGTATCGAGTATCGACCATGCAACACGGAACGTTCCGTCCGGTCAGACGAATCCGAGGATACGCGTGATACTTCAGCCGGGAGCCGTCCTACTGGGGCCAACTGGCCTCCGTCGTGTAGCACATCGGCAGTCTGTCGAGCACATCGGCAGCCTGTCGAGTTGGAAATCCGACATGCTTTACTCGTCGACGCCTGTCGTCATTACATCTAATAAATATGTCTCCCCTCGGGGCCGGAATCGTCGTATGACACGATGACCTGGTTTGTAACTGGGTGGAGTGGAGTGAGGTACGCAGTCAAACCACAGATTATTAGCCCAGCCCGCCCACCTGGCCAGCTTCAGAAAGAAGCCGGCAGATTTGATTAAATTCCGAATCCACAGCGCGCTGTAACATAGGGGCGCGCCAGATGCCGTCCCAGTCGAGATAATGGGAAATTCAATCACGCTGAAGATCAAGGGGCAGCCATTTGCATAAAACTTGTTTGTTCCCTCAGTAAAGAAAGTTTTAAAACGTGCGATGTTGTATAGAAAGCCAACATATACGCCAGTGGTATTTTAGGCATCCTGCTTCTTGTCAATGCTATGTAAATCAAATTGTGTTTTCTTCTGAGCACGTGTATGCCCTGATAAACTCCTAGACAATGCATGCGATAGCTGATAGGCCATTTGGCCCAGACCTATTGTCAGCCATGACTCATGAATGTTTCAGTCGAAATGTATCACGCCTGAACCAGCTGAATCAATGGACTTATTGCTTATACCTGCATCTGTTGTATTAATATATGTTACAATAGGTTTATGCTGCAATTGGTAGGTAGGTAGTAAAGCAAGGTAGTAGTTGGTAGTTGGTAGACTGCAGTCGAAACAAGTGCAGTGTCACCGACTAAATAATCAGGTGAGGCAGCTATAGCTAGCACACAGTGGAGCTGGCTTATCAATTAGCTCAAATTTAAGGCTAAGTGCTAGCAGAAGTCCGGCGAACCTTAGAAGAACTTTCCACTTACGCAAATCCAAATGGCAGATCCATAGGCGTAGGAGCCGGGGGGGGGGGGGCAGGGGGGCAACTGCCCTCCCAACATTTTCGGATTTTAACATTACGCCTATGGACGTTGCATGGAAAGAATCGGCTTCAAATTGCCTTTAGCCCCCAACTTCAAATGAGTTCCTACACCCCTCGGCAGATTCAAACGTAAGATAAACCCACGTCGATCCTCTCACATGCTTGAAATGACATTCCATAACAAATAGCAAAATTCGTAACAAATAATACCAACTCTGTCATGGACCCATCCTTGACCTGCTGGTCAATAGATTACCTCCCCCCTCCCCGTTTGAGAGAGTGACAGAGTGGACGCTGTGTCTCGGTCGGGCTGCGTCTGTGGCACCGTCCGCGCCAGGTGGCCTCTGTCCCACTGTGTCGCCACTGGAGCTCCCCAGTTCCCACCGAGCTTAGCGCGCGATGCGGCGGAGACGGCGCACGTCGGCGCCGCTTTTGTCTCCAGCAGGCGGTCATTAGTGAAGAGCGGCGTAGTGTGGCGCGGCCGGCGCCCAGCGCAGACGTGATCGGCCTGCTAAGGGGCAGGCGAGTCGCGCTCACACACACTGGCAGCGGAGGAAAAGAGGAGTCAACGAATTTAGACGGCGCGCGTGTGTAATTGAAAGGCACTGCTGAGAGAGTGAGTTTCTGCCACACGGCGACAATTGAAATCGAATGGTATTGCAGCCGAGGACCAACGGAAGGGAAGGGTAACTTTGACAGAAATATGGACTGAAACATATTATAGAAGAGAAGCTTTGTGTGGTGTTCGGAAGACGGAATATAAATGTTTAAACTTCCTTTCAGTTTTGGCCGTTTTGCCGACGCGCTCGATGCCGGCCGCTGAGAGAATGTGAGCTGCGAGCTGCAACATCGTGCCGCCCAGTTCAGTTGAATGCCGGGACGCCATCATTCAGTCGCCTTCAGTCACCTTTCAACCACCTTCAGCCGCCTTCAGTCGCCTTTCAGTCGCCTTTCAGTCGTCTTTCAGTCGTCTTTCAGCCGCCTTCAGTCGTCTTTCAGCCGCCTTCAGTCGCTTTCAGTCGCTTTTCATTCAGCAGCGACATCCTCATGTGTGTCGCGATTCACAGCTGATTATTGATGGCGGCAGACTCAGCTCTTACGTCATCCACGTCACCGGCTTTGACGTCAGTCTCAGCCAGCCAGCCGACAGAGACGGCCAGGGTCGAGACGGAGGCAGAGCTGCGCCACCCTGACGCCAGGAGGAGGACATGGGACAGACAGGCTACGTCAGAAGGAGGCAGAGCCCGCGCCACCCCTTGACGCCAGGAGAGGACATGGACAGACAGGCTACCTCAGAAGACGCAGAGCCGCGCCACCCTGACCGCCAGGAGGAGGACATGGACAGACAGGCTTACGTCAGAAGGAGGCAGAGCCGCGCCACCCTGACGCCAGGAGGAGGACATTGGGACAGGACAGCTACTCAGAAGAGGCAGAGCCCGCGCCCACCCTACGCAGGAGGAGGACATCGGGAAGACAGGCTACGTCGAAGAGCAGAGCTGCGCCACCCAGGCGCCAGGAGGAGACATGGGACAGACAGGCTCGTCAGAAGGAGGCAGAGCCGCGCCACCTGACGCCAAGGAGGAGGACATGACAGACTGGCTACACGTCAGAAGGAGGCAGAAGCTGCGCACCCTGACGCCAGAGAGGACCGACAGGGACAGACCAGGCACTCGAAGGAGGCCAGAGCTGCGCACCTGAGCCAGCGAGGAGGACATGGACAGACTGGGCTACGGTCAGAAGGAAGCAGAGCTGCGCCACCCTGACGCCAGGAGGATGACATGGACAGACAGTCTACGTCAGAAGGAGGCAGAGCCGCGCCACCCTGACGCCAGGAGGAGGACATGGGACAGACAGGCTACGTCAGAAGCGTTACGTAAGATACGACAATATCACGACACTTAATAATTATAAGACGTTGACAATAATGCAACAATGCGAGGATATTAACCAGACGGTAGAGAAGCAACATCACAGGATACTTGTCATCCTACTGAAGATCACAAGATTGTATTGCGAGGGTATATGCCACCGGAATACCAGCTTTGATAAAACAGGAAGTGAAAATCACTCACTGCACTGCCACTGGGAAATGAGAGAATAACACAATAACACATACTGGCCGCTGAGCGCGAAACGTTCTGGCAGGGACTGTCCTAGCACAGTATATGCACCGCATATCTTTATAATGTTATAATTATATAATAACTTGTCCGTGTTTCAATTGCTCGGCATGTCCGCTGGTCGTCACCTCATGTCCGGATCCAAACACGCCAGGCTTCAGTTCAGGCCAAAACTGTCACTGTCATTCTCGTTTCTGTAACTCTATTTTCAGCATAAATGCATTCCCATGTTTGCAAAGTGAAGTTATGATGTGCAACTTAAAGAAACGATTCCTCGGCTGAGAACCAGACAAGTTTGAGCGGTTAAAGCGGAGTCTGTAGAAGCGAGAAGCGGTTAAGGCTGTAACCACTGCCGTGTCCGGTCATTCGTATCCCGTGTCCAGTTTCATCTTCCCGCGGCCTCGTCCGCTGCCGTCCGCTGCCGTCCGCTCTCGTCCGCTCTCGTCCGCTCTCGTCCGCTCTCGTCCGCTCTCGTCCGCTCTCGTCCGCTCTCGTCTCCGCTCTTCGTCCGCTCTCGTCCCGCTCTCGTCCGCTCTCGTCCCGCCTCTCGTTCCAGCTCCCGTCCGCTCCCGTCCGCTCTCGTCCGCTCCCGTCCGCTCTCGTCCGCTCTCGTCCGCTCCCGTCCACTCTTGTCCACTCTCGTCCGCTCCCGTCCGCTCCCGTCCGCTCCCGTCCGGTCTCGTCCGGTCTCGTCCGCTCTCGTCCGCTCCCGTCCGCTCTCGTCCGCTCTCGTCCGCTCTCGTCCGCTCCGTCTCTCACGGCTGACAGAGTGGAAAGAGTGGTGACGTTTGGCAGCGACGAGTGGCAACAGCAGTAGCGGCGGACGGCAAAACCCCATCGATCGGTGGCTGCACCTGTTGGTCTTTGATGGCGCTGTGGCGACGGCGGCGGCGCGGCGACGCCGGCGGCTGAGACTGAGGCTGAAGAGCTGGTCCTACATTTACATTGGTTTTGATTTGAGATAGCCAAACTAGTGGCTATTCAGTGATACTTTTGAAGATCGCGTTTAAAGGGAATATAGCACCTTTAACATTAGTTTTTAACTGAAGATAGCCACCAGATTGTTCGGGTTGCGGAGAAAACCCCCAAATTCCGGCCGAAATATTTCCCTCCAAGCGACCTAGTTGCTGAGTTTCAACGCAAAAACCGTTGGTCTCATATGTGGTCATTATTTCAACGTCACTCCCGTGACCGTTCGCATACCGTCATCAGTAGTTACTCCACTGTGGGGCATTGCCACCGCACTTCGCTTTTGAAACCGTCCGCCCTGTTATTTCAGACCTTGCGTCCGCCGCGACCGGGCCACCACGGTCGGTCAGGCGCTCGGGCACACTAGTGGGTTCACGTATGCGTGCCCCCCCACGTCCGTACCCGGCGCGAGCGAGCGCCGGTCGACCCAGCCAGTCGCGTTTCACGCCTACCGGATGCACCCCATCGTGCGGTGCCGGCACAGCAGCTAGTCAACTGGGCCGGGCGCAAAGTTTGCCTTTCGATTGCCTCCTTTGTGACGACACAACTCGCTTTGGTGACGCAAGATTGGTGTGACGCAAACATAGTAAACATATACTATTTTTTCAAATTACAACAAAGTTCGTGACTGTTTTTCGCAAAAATGAATTGCCAGACCGTAATCAGGGCATTCTTCTCCATCATTCTACATACTTTTCCCAAGGTGCTATATTCCCTTTAAAACAAACACAGTTATTTTGTCTTGGATCAATTTCATTCAAGTCTGATTGATTAATTTAGGCCTTAGTCAAGCCCATCATTATAGTTTTGTTCCGATGACGTCATCTCTCATCATCACCGGGTGTGATTGATAAGAGCAAACCCTTGAGGGTCTGGTTTGTACCTTGTTTCGACTTCAATGGTCGCGAAGTTCGATGGGTGATTGATGTGTCACGTGTTGACATTTGACTAGATCGGATCTCTGTCAAAAGTTTTGAATGTACCAAGTGGTTTTGATGTTTCGGATTTCAATGAAAGAACAATTTAAGAACAAGTATGTCTCGAATGTGCTGTGTTGTTTGCGGTGTAACAAATATATTATAATATATTTGTTACACCGCAAACAACCGAAAACAACAACACCGTAGCTATAGATACGGTGTTCAACTGTCTAGGTGAGTGCGTCATGCTTCTGTCCTTACCAACAGGTCCCTATTTTCCAATCAACATATGCATTTAATAGGTTGAATAGGTTAAGTGTTGTAATTTTCCTTTCAATTATTTTTTCAGAAAGCGTTTATTTTTTAAACCTGTGATAAAAAATACTTGTTTGCATTCAAATCGCAAGAAGTGTAGGAAAACATTGTGTTATAACATTTCGCAAGTTTCTATATTGCTCAATAACGACAAAATCGACGGAAATGTTAAAACAAAAATTATACGACGATTTCGAGAAAAATATCATAATCGTTTTAAAGGGACACTGCCACCTTCCAAAAAGTTATCAAATGTACGCCGTTTGTGGTGCAAAATATGAAGTAATTGCTGCTGACACGATTATGACAATTTGTTTCTTCACAAACTTGCTCATTTTCATGAAAAATGCGATTTAATATTTGGGGCTGTATGACGTCATCATGAAGGCCAATTTTTGGGAAAAAATAAAACCTTCACGCAGCCATAATAGTAATGATAAGTGTATGCTAATGTATGGGCCAAACGTACAAACAAGTCGACTGTAAAGTCAACATTTAGTAAAAGAGAGACGAAGACAATCGAAATCAGGGTCCCAAATTCAAATATCATTGGGGACTAGGAAAGTTACAGGATGTCAAAATCAAAACTCCGAATTTCTCTGGTGATTCGACCTCAAGTCAGTGGTTTGTTTTAACTTTTACCATACATAATTGCAATGCCAAGCAGCCAAAATGGCTATCTCAACTCAAATATAATGTTAAGGTGGCAGTGTCCCTTTTAGTAGCACTTCCTTCATATTTTGTACTACAACCGGTGAACATTTGACAATTTTCAGAAAGGTGGAAATGTTCATTTAACCTCACTGGCCGTGTCAGGGGCCTGCAGCGCAGCGCTTCGCTCTCATAAAGCACGCTTAACGTTCTGCCAATTAAGTTATCTAAACGACCCGCCGCAGATAGGGTGCCCAGACACCAATCTGTCAAGAACAGGCGCGATGTTTTCCTATGCAAATGGACGTCATTTGCATAGGCTTGGTCCCGCTTTGCGGCAGGCGCTTGCTGTGTGAGAGCCTAATCCTGCAGAGATAAATCGAGCGTTTAGAGTTGGGTAGAGCTTACCGCTGTGGACGAGGACCTGAACTAACATCGACACCACTGCGGGCGGGCGGGCGGCGGCCGCGTCCTCAAACCGAAAGCACCACTGATGAATCTCCAGCACGTGTGCATTTAACTGGAGCCGTGACATTGGCCTGTCCCAGGCAGACACGGTCAGGCCCGACTTATATGGCCCCGCCCAGTCCAAATCACCAGCGGAGTGGCCACTAGCTGCTGCCGGTGACGCCGAGCTCCTCCACGGGCCGGACAGACAGCAGCGGCGCTCTCCGTCGTCAAACCAGACGGCAGACATCGCCGCGTCTCTGTCCGCGGCCGAGCCGCCTCAGCCGGCCGCGGGTGACTGCAGGAGGGGCCGCAACATACACGCCTCAGCCGGCCGCGGGGCGACTGCAGGAGGGGCCGCAACACACACGCCTCAGCCGGCCGCGGGGCGACTGCAGGAGGGGCCGCAACATACACGCCTCAGCCGGCCTCAGCCGGCCGCGGTGGCGACTGCAGGAGGGGCCACAACATACACGCCCTCAGCCGGCCGCGGGCCGACTGCAGGAGGGTCGCAACAAACACACCCCTCAGCCGGCCGCGGGGCGACTGCAGGAGGTGCCGGCAACCATACACAGCCTCAGTCCGGCCGCCGGCGGCGCACTGCAGGAGGGGCCCGCAACATACACGCCTCAGCCGGCCCGCGGGGCGACTGCAGGAGGGGCCGCAACATACACGCCTCAGCCGCCGCGGGGCGACTGCAGGAAAGGGGCCGCACATACAAAGCGCCTCAGCCGCCGCGGGCGACTGCAGGAGGGCCGCAACGATACAACGCCTTCAAGCCGGCCCGCGGGGGACTAGCAAGGAGGGGCCAGCAACACTACACAGCCTGCAGCCGGCCGCGGGCGACTAGCAGGTAGGGGTCGCAACACACACGCCTCAAGCCGGCCGCGGGCGACTGCAGGAGGGGCCGCAACATACACGCCTCAGCCGGCCGCGGGGCGACTGCAGGAGGGGCCGCAACACACACGAGTCGGCTGGCCCCTGACCATGCCCCGGGGCAGTGGGGCACGAGACGGATTGACCGGCCTCGACTGCAGGGTCCAGCCGCCGGCTGAGGGAAGGAGAGCAGGGAGGGATAGAATCTCTGCCCTCCATTTCCGCCCGTCTGATTAATAGTGGCCTCTGTCGCCAGACCCGGCTCCCATAGGAGTTGGTCCTCCCAGACGACCGTCCAAGTCATCCCGCCGACACAGGAACGCACTCTACCTGTGAGCGGGAGGACTGCAGGGGATTAATGTGTCTCCAGAGAGGTCCCCTGTACCGGCTCTGATCTCTGGCTCGCCTTCAGCGTGGCGATTTTCATCGTGCGGGGTTTAAAGGAGCAGCGTTTAAGGACGAGCCTAAACAACGTACTAAGTTTGGTAATGACTCGGACGCTTGATTGAAGTGACGCTGATCACTAAATACCGTGCGGTTCATCTAGCCGACCAGCCCCGAAACTATGGGCGTTAATCTACAGACGACGTGGCAGTATCGGTCCCGGTCTGCCGCCGAGTTCCAGGCTAAGTGAGCCATCCATCAGCCAGGACACGTGTGTGGACGGCTGGTCCGTCCACAAAGGAGCCAAACAGAAGGGAGTGCAGGCGCGAGCATTCCAGTGAAAATCGGCCAGTTGGCTTTTCGGGTAACGACAAGACTGCACCTGTGAAGGGGCTGTCGAAACTATTTTGACGAGGCACTTATTCATTTCAATCAAAATACGCTGACTTTGATACTGCGTCTGTTATTTCCAGCCACAAAACCCGTAACACCCCACAAAATAGGTAATTGACAAAGCTCTGGCAACTCAAAAAGACAATAGTCAATACCAGCTTATGAGTCCCAAAATTGCAGCTCCTTGCTCATTGATTGTAAGCTCCTTTTTAATACTTAACATATGTGCAATCATTTCCTTGAACTTAAATTAAACTTGGTCCAAAACAATGACTTCTACGACAGGTATGCTGTTCTGTTCGATATAAATATGGCTATTTAGTGGAATCAACAAGGCATCGGGTAGAACCAGGAGCCACAAAGGCAACAGAAGAAAACCACAATAGCGGTAACTATGCAACTACACCAGCACCGGACGAACGAAGGAGCGGGAAACAAGGAGATACAGGAGCTCGTGATATGTAGACCACGAGCTTGTACAGCTTTCTGTGAGGAGCTTAACAGCCATAAGCTCTGCGGAATCGTTTAGCTGTTCGCAGAGTGATGTTTTGTCGGCGCAATATGTTCCGCCACTCACCGTAGCTGCTTTGCCCCGTATATGGATTGGATAGCAGGTAAGTCATCTGCCAGTGTCACGTTCTGAGGCTACGCGAATGGTCCTATTAGGACGCCTGACACCAAGATACATGTTGACACACGATACACCAAATTGCGTCGGTCCTATCTGAGATGACATAAATTCCAGAGAGCGAAGCAGTTTAGCACGGCGTAAGTCGAGATGATGCAATAATCACGACTCATTGCGGTGCGAGAAAGACGTAATTTCGTGTTCCCGTCGGCTTCGCTGCAGTCGGATGTGATAAATTACCAGCCAGAAACACTCTGTACAAGCGATTCCGTTTACAAACTGCTTACGAAAAAATTACATACACGAAATTCGACGTAAAATATCTGCACTTGCACCAGTTCCCATAGCCACCATATGAAAGTTCTGTAGAATGCAAAAGATTCAACAATTCGCTGGGGAAGCTAAGCTCCCAGAGATTCCACAAGAGCCTCTCAAACAATAGGCAATGAACTTGATAAATCGCAGAAATAATGTTGTGCTTTCTCTCCTAATGCAGTACTTATCTAACTTCACTACAGTCTTTCACAAATTGTTCTACGAATCATGGAGAACTCAGTTTCTTGAACGCGACATCCGACCCCAAACCAATGATCCGATTACGAGTGAGAGAGAGAGCATCTTCACTTATTACTGAGGCAGGTGAAGGCGGCTGTTATTATGAAGATCATTCAGTGCCGCCGCAGGATCGACTGTCGGTTCAGACACTTATCTGATACCATATATCAGATGTGTACATCAGAGCGGGTCTGTCGGCTCCTCTCAGAATCGCTGCCGTGTCGATCACGGCGGAGAGCTCTGAGGAAAGCTCTGCACGGCAGCATTCAGAAACAAGGTATTAAACACAACACAGCAGGTGATATTTGTATTATTTTAACCTGTAACAATTTACAATTTTATATTAGTTGGTTCATCGAATATAACTCTTGACCTTAATAATAATGTGGATATTTATACACACACACATATATATACCGTATATATAATATATATTATATATATATATATATATATTATATATATATATAATAATATAAGTAGTTGCGGAGCATGCCATGCAACATGTTGACTCCGCTTGGAGAAAATAGTTATTTGTGTAAAAAAATATGCATTTGTTAGGCGCTGCAAACATTTGGCTCGCCTACGCCTAGCTTACCGTCTTTCCGACACCTAGCGCAATAATAACGAAGATGATATAGTATACGCATTCAAAATAGCCCAGGGCAGATTGATGGTGAAACGAAGCAGAAGTGAAGGCTGAAGAGACGTAAATAGAACGTCGACGTAAATAAATCGTACGTTAGCTAAAAGGGCGGTAAACTTAGATATTTAGAGGCATTGGATAGGTTTTAATGATAAGCGATACAATATCTGAATTGGTGAAAAAAATATGATCGCACCGCTATTATGTTTCACGTATTCCCAGTGCATAAATAATGGAGTTTAATGCTTAGGTATCCGTATCATACACCAAATAGTTCATGGCGTATCAAATTCATATCGTGTATACGCATTTTGTTTTATCTGATGAGCAATTAACTCAGGAACTATTAGAAACATGAGCATCATCGACTCTGCACACTGGCTTCTGTCAACTTCATCGACTTCGTCACAGCTCTGGTGACTCCATCAGGCCGCTATGACTCCGGTGACTCCGTCAGCCGCTATGACTCTGGTGACTCTATCAGGCCTTTTTTTCAATAAATGTAGTCCGAATGATTTGTATGGGTGGCTTTCCGAGGTCAGGACCCGCGCTAAGCAGGGCTTGTTGCGCTGGTCCTGACCTCACCACCCGATCGCGCAATTCCTGTTGGCCGGAGAATTTAGTGACGTAAGATATGTACGTGCCAAACATACCTGGACACGGTCGCCCCGCTCGCTGACGGTCACCTGGCCTTGAGGCGTCCGATGCCACCGGCCCGCAGGCCATGCCAGTCAGGAGCAAATAGCGGAGCGCCGAAGCGACTTGAAACCCAGGCTGCCACTACTGGGATAGGTCAGAAGACCAGCGCTCTCCCACTGAGCTACAGGGGCGGACAAAGCTACAGGGGCTATGACTCTGATGACTCCGTCAGCCACTTTGACTCCGGTGACTCCGTCAGGCCGCTATGACTCTGATGACTCCGTCAGGCCACTATGACTCCGGTGACTCCGTCAGCCGATATGACTCTGGTGACTCCGTCAGCCGATATGACTCTGGTGACTCCGTCAGCCGCTGTGACTCCGGTGACTCCGTCAGCCGCTATGACTCTGGTGACTCCGTCAGCCACTATGACTCTGGTGACTCCGTCAGCCGATATGACTCTGGTGACTCCGTCAGCCGCTGTGACTCCGGTGACTCCGTCAGGCCGCTATGACTCTTGTGACTCCGTCAGTCGCTATGGCTCTGGTGACTCCGTCAGGCCGCTATGGCTCTGGTGACTCCGTCAGCCGCTATGGCTCCGGTGACTCCGTCAGCCGCTATGACTCTGGTGACTCCGTCAGCCGCTATGACTCTGGTGACTCCGTCAGGCCACTATGACTCTTATGACTCCGTCAGCCGATATGACTCTGGTGACTCCGTCAGCCGATATGACTCTGATGACTCCGTCAGGCCACTATGACTCGCTGGATGACTCCGTCAGCCGATAATGAAACTTCTGGTGACTCCGTCAACCGATATGACTCTGGTGACTCCGTCAGCCACTATGACTCTGATGACTCCGTCAGCCGATATGACTCTGGTGACTCCGTCAGCCGATATGACTCTGGTGACTCCGTCATCCCGCTATGACTCTGGTGATCGACAATGCCGCGGCAGTATCAGTGACCGGTGTGGCCCCTGGAGCCTGATCTGGAGCCGCGGCGAACGGCTGAGCCCGACCGATACAGCTCCAAATCGGGCCCGATCAGACCCCGCTGGGCCGAATTACGGGCCGATCCCGACACAGTGATTAGCCGAGCTCGTTTAATTGGAGGTCATCAACTAACGGACGGTGTCACCTGTCCTGAGGCTGAGTACTGTCGCTGGGCACTCTCAGCTGGCGGGGAAAACCCGCTGCTTGTTGTCAGGCACTGCCGCCATGTATATCGATTTTTCTTCTGCCGCTTTCTCCCGCACTCCTGTCCTCTTGGTTCATCATGACCCTCTTCTTGCTCCCCTTGCTTGATCCTTCCTCGCATCATCCTGTTTACCGAAGCAGCAAAATTCAAATGAAAATACAACCGCTGTCGTTTCCACATATCTCTGTTCTGCGCGAGAGAGCGTCTTTGTCAACAGCCCTCGGGCTGATGGACAATATCCGGAGAGAACTTATTATCGACAACGGCAGAACGAGCCACGTCATCGACGTCAACAGAAAGAGCCACATCACACATGGCTACATCACACATGACCACTGGTTACCGTGGTCACTGTGGTCACTGTGGTCACTGTGGTCACTGTGGTCACTGTGGTCACTGTGGTCACTGTGGTCACGTGGTCACTGTGGTCACTGTTGCCACTGTGGTCACTTGTGGTCCACTGTTGGTCACTGTGGTCACTGTGGTCACTGCTGGTCACTGTGGCACTGTGGTCACTGTGGTCACTGTTGGTCACGTGGTCACTGTGGTCACTGCTCGTCACTGTGCGTCACTGTGGTCACTGTGGTCAACTGTGGTCACTGTGGTCACTGTGGTCACTGTGGTCATGTGGTCCACTGTGGCACTGTGGTCACTGTGGTCACTGTTGCACTGTGGTCACTGTGGTCACTTGTGGTCACTGTGTCACTGTGGTCACTGTGGTCACTGTGTCACTGTGGTCCACTGTGGTCACTGTGGTCACTGTGGTCACTGTTGGTCACTGTGGTCACTGTGGTCACTGTGGTCACTGTGGCACTGTGGGTCACTGTTGGTCACTGTGTCACTGGTCACTGTGGTCCACTGTGGTCACTGTGGTCCACTGTGGTTCACTTGTGTTCACTGTGGTCACTGTGGTCACTGTTGGTCACTGTGCGTCACGTCGTCACTGTGGTCACTGTGGGTCACTTGTAGGTCACTGGGTCCACTGGTGGTCACTGTGGTCACCTGTGGTCACACGACATTGTTGGTCACTGTGGTCACTGTGAGTCACTGTGGTCACTGTGGTCCACTGTGGTCACTGTGGCACTGATCGTCACTGTCGGTCCAACTGTGGTCACTGTGGTCACTGTGGTCACTGTGGTCACTGTGGTCACTGTGGTCACTGTGGTCACTGTGGTCACTAATCTTGACCGCAGGCACACATCACGTCTGAAATACAGCAACACCAGTCCGAGGCCGCTCAAAAGACAGCAAAGGCAGCGCGCGCTATAAATCGCACTGCATTTTTAGTTTAATTTATTTAATGACAATGAGCAACAGGCATTCACCCAATTACAGCTCAAGTCGAGCAATTAAAACATGCGACGACATTGCAATTGCTTGCCATCCGAGCACCCGTTCTTTTCATTAATTCAGAAGCCCTTGGCATTACCGGTATACAGTCTCGCTTACTTTACAAGGCACGACTGCTTATATGGTGAATAATGAGCTCAGTTTGTCAGAGAGCGCCGGCTCCGTCATCGCCCACAAAGGCGTCTTACTGGTTTATCAATATAAATCCTACCTGTAATGCTCATATAAATGACTTATTGCTAATTGTATAGACTTTGTGTGCATGTAAGACAATATAAGATATATGCTGTGCTCTTGTGTTATGATTTTCAAACATAATGAACAAAAGACGAAATGCAAAACTAGCCAGGCTGGTTAGTTTTTAACTTCGTGATTTGTAATAATGTTTTTTAACCATAACATGAGCACCGTCATATTGTCTTATTATCTGCACTTTTCTCATTACAGCTATCTATTAGTTATCGTGTGCATATGTTTGCCAATGTGTGCCAAGCGAAGATATTAGAGGTTTCTAAGTTGTAATTGCTGTCCAATACATGTCACAAAACAGTGTTAAGTATTTTTAGGGGCACATTAAATTATCAAACTTGCATATTTGGGACCTTAACTCCGGATGGTGATCGTTAAATTTCAACGGTTTAGCGCTCATCCAGTTTTAAAGGAAATAACCTCTTCTGCATAGGCTCATTTGTACCCAAAAAGCGATTAAACGTCTGGTGAGCCGGAACATGAAAACGTTATAATTTGTTGAACAAGTATAATATGTGTGCATGTGAGAGACAGTAGTTGTCTATGCACATCAAGGTGATACCGAGAGATTTCAAGAGTACAAAGTATTAGTGACTGTATGAAGGTCATATCTTCCGGATGACACTATACTCGGTTACCGCAGATTTTCCTCGAAACACGCTTTACTGAAGATATCCGTATAGCATCGGCTGGATCACAATTGTTGTCTGAACTTGTGTCTGTGATGGACAGATTGTGTGGAGCTGGTACCCCGTAACTTGTGTCTGTGATGGACAGATTGTGCTGGAGCTAGTACCCCAACTTGTGTCTGTGATGGACAGATTTGTGTGGACTGGTACCCCGTAAAACTTGTTTGTCTGTGATGGACAGATTGTGTGAGCTGGTACCCCGCTAACTTGTGTCTTGTGATGGACCAGATTGTGTTGAGAGCTAGTACCCCGTAACTTGTGTCTGTGATGGACAGATGTGTGGAGCTAGTAACCCCGTAACTTGTGACCCTGTCTGTGAGGACAGATTGTGTGGAGTTGGCTCCCCGTAACTTGATGTCTGTGGATGGGACAAGATTGTGTGGAGCTTTGGTAACCCCGTTAAACTTGTGTCTGTGATGGACAGATTGTGTGGAGCTAGTACCCCGTAACTTGTGTCTGTGATGGACAGATTGTGTGGAGCTAGTACCCCGTTCCACCGATTCCTGCAGCTCCACGAAGCGACTGGTCTCCAAATGACGGCCATCTCACACAAAGCCGTCCTGTGATTCCAGGAAGTGTGACTAGTTGGTGTTAAAGGTCACCACATTTCTGGAGCCTGTTACAGGTCAGTTATCTCACGTTCGCAAAGTATACCTAGCTGTTCACAGTTTCGAGTGTTTCAGTCAATATTGCCGCACATAGTCTTTAATTAAATTTAGATGTACATACAACTGCAAAACGTATAATTATTTCAATATGATAAATGTACATTATGTGCATTTATGTATGATATTTACAATGTGAAAAAACATCATAAGTGAGCTAATTCCTAACCATTGTTAAAATGTTATTTCACTGAAGAAACTGAAAAATAAAGTGGGGATGACATAAGCGCACAGATGACAAAACCTGCCGATGATAACAAAATATTGCAATATTTGACAATAGTCCTTTTACGCCTATTATCAGACAGAATCTCACGGACCCATGATATCACTGACATCAACCTGTCAATCACGAACCTTGAAATCATATGGCGATCATATCAACGACTTCAGAACTCGTATGACGATTATTACCGTCACAGGTAACTTCGAAAAAGTAGCCCGGACTCGCACGCGCATTTTTGTCAGTATATGGCCGATCCTAATCGCCGAGAGAGGCCAGAGCAGCAGCCTTTCAACAGTGGAGACAGAGGAAAAACGTCCTCATACAGTAACTTCGCAGTACAGTGAGGTCAGCTACCGCCGCCGCACCCTGGCATGGGGGTATGTACTGCTTCACACAGGTGTTGGCCATTTTCGTACAGCGAAACTGGCAGATAGTGATGTCAGGGGCTCCGCCACAGGGGACGGGGGACGTGTCCCCAAACATTTTCGGGCTTTGACATTACGCCTATGGGCATTGGATGGAAATAATCGACTTCAGAATGCCTCCGTCGCCTCCCCCCATTTTCGGGAGGTGGCGGCGCCCCTGAGCGCTGTCGTTGAGTTTGCATCGAAGAAGTGGCTGTGACGGTAAGGACTGTTCTGGCGCGAAGGTTGAGTGGCGACAAAAGAGGAGGAAGACAAATTGTTGGGCCGAGGGAATGTTACTGGAATGTCAAATCTAGCTGACAAATCGATGACGACGGTATACGAACCGAAAGCCGACGACGATTCGTTCAATTTGGCAAGAACCGTGCCCACTGTCCGTTTCCAAAGAGCCGAACAAGCGGAAAGCACTGAGGACGGTGGACAGGACAACATGGGACAGTGGAGCGCAGCATCCTGCACTCCGTCTCGGCTGGAGACTGTATCAATCGGCCACGTCCTGGAGAAAACACGGCCACCACTCACACGAGCACCGAGCACACGAGAACGAGAGCACGAGTCGTGTGCCGCCGCCGCAGTCATGCAGGCCACGTCCGCTGGTGATCTGGTGGGATGGCACCACGTACGGGGCGGCCCACTCACCTTTTTGATGGTTTTGCTGTTGGTGGCGGTCTGGCTGGTCTGACTCTGGGCCTGCGCCTCGAGCATGATCTGCTGAATCAGCTGCAGCTGGTCAATCTCAGCGCTCTGCAACAACACATCAGAGTTAAATCTCAGCGCTCTGCAACAACACATCATAGTTTAATCTCAGCGCTCTGTAACAACACATAAGAGTTATATCTCAGCGCTCTGCAACAGCACATCAGAGTTCATTCTCAGCGCTCTGCAACAACACATCAGAGTTCCATCTCAGCACTCTGCAACAACACATCATAGCTTAATATCAGCGCTCTGCAACAGCACATCATAGCTTAATATCAACCCTCTGCAACAGCACATCAGAGTTCAAACTCAGCACTCTGCAACAACATATCAGAGTTAAATCTCAGCGCTCTGCAACAGCACATCATAGTTTAATCTCAGCGCTCTGCAACAACACATAAGAGTTCTATCTCAGCGCTCTGCAACAGCACATCATAGTTTAATCTCAGTGCTCTGCAACAACACATCATAGTTTAATCTCAGCACTCTGCAACAACAAATCATAGTTTAATCTCAGCGCTCTGCAACAACATATCAGAGTTAAATCTCAGCGCTCTGCAACAACACATCATAGTTTAATCTCAGCGCTCTGCAACAACACATCATAGTTTAATCCCAGCGCTCTGCAACAACACATCATAGTTCTGCACAGTGTCAACTGTCATGGGTGGAGTTTCCTTTTCACTGCCTCACCATCTTTGTGTTTTACCCCACCAACTTTTGTCCGATTCGAAGGTTTCCTAGTGTTAAAATTGTCCTTTTTCGCCTCAGCCATGCAAAACAACCACGCAATATACTCTGAAAAGCTCCATCGATGCTCAATTGCTCAGTTTGCGATGGATACGGTCGGCCATTAACTGCACATTTAAACTTAATTTTGAGTCATATGCCTTGCAGGAAGCAGATCATCCCACCCAGTGATTTTCGCTTGCCGTTCGAAACCGTTCGGCCTAGCATCTTGAAACTTTGTGACTTGTCCTAAAATTGAATTACGCGTATTGTGTCAAAATTTTGAGAAAAAAAAGGTCCAGCAGAGGCGGTGCCAGGCTCATTTTTTGGGAGGGTGTTACCAATGCGGTTTTGCGGCACCTGCCTCATTCGTAGTTTGTGGTGCAATAAATGCGTCAGAAGCATTGTCACTACAAAGTACATCATAAACACTAGGAGTTTACATATTTTGGGGTAGAAGCGCACTCAGGTACATCAAATTGGAGGCGATACCCTTCGTCAAATTAGATCCAACTTCAAATGAGTAAGATAATAAAAGGCACATCGTGCTCCCCACGATGTTTACCTGGATCCGCCTATGCGCAATATGTTAGATTTTACCAATTTCAGCAAATAATGACCGCATGTGCCGATCATATCGTCCCAAACAATCAAGAACAGCACACATTTATCATTCGAAAATCCCCCATTTAAATCCTCTGAAATAGTGCGCCGCCTTCCGTCAGCGTCAGATGCGTCGGAGATTCTGCGAATGAAACTCGTATCTCGCGCTGCACAATCCCTTCGCAGTACCCGAGCAACCGAGAGTGGCCAGCTGCAGCTGCCTCGAGTACAGACCGAATTCGCGCGACGCAGCTTCCTCTGTAAGGCGACCAGGACATGGAACAGTAGGTTGACATGAGGCGTGCGTAAGTTGGGCTGAGTCGGGTTGACCGGTGGGTGGCATTGTTATCTAGGGACGCGCCGATGCGTAGGTAGTTCAGTGTGTCGTGTACCGTTTGCCATTCTTCTCGCCGGGGACCATCGAGTCAAACTATACTTCGACATTAGGTTAGTCTTTTTAATCCATGTTGCGGATTACCATCGTGCAATTTAGTGTTTGTGCTCAGTGTATGATCTAGCGTGTTGTGTATGTAAATTGACGTGGATACCATGAAATCCACTTTGTAGTGGTTCTGAATATATTATCTATCTATCTATCTTATCTTCTATAATATATTATCTATCTATCTATCTATCTATCTATCTATCTATCTATCTATCTATCTATTCTATCTATCTATCTATCTATCTATCTATCTATCTATCTATCTATCTATCTACTATCTATCTATCTATTTATTTAATACGCCTTTTATTTTGGTGCTTGTCCTTTTGATATATTGAAAACCAGTACATCGGAAGCTCAACAACGTTTTGGGCATGAGAATCGGTTGAACCACATGGCCGCAATGATCTTAAAAAATACATTCAGTATTTTCACATTTTTTGCCCCTGGCCCACCATTTTTAACAAAAGTAGTTTTCGGGATCCGAAAAGAATGATTTTGTCATGAAAAATCGAATGGTGTTCATCCTATATAAATCGACCGAGCGATTCTCGAAATCTCTGGGGGGGAGGGCAGAATCGACCTCATCCCCATCACGTTAACCCGCGCCGGGCCGGTGCTCGGCGCCACCTTCCTCGAGCCAGGGAGGCGTTTCGACGCCCCCCCCCCTTCTAACTCGGCTCCTATGGGACCTAGACATAAACCAAAAGCACTGATCGAGAGCTCGTCAAAGGGGATTTGAAAACTATTTCAGTAAACAATTTCCTCAGGTCAATATTAGGGTTACCAAAGGTCATCAATGGCCAGATATTCCAGATTTAGGACTTAGCTTCAGATACCCCCAATTATTTCGGAAACTATGATAGCTTGGAGCGAACGTAAAAAGCAATCGAATGCTGTTAAAATTTGCAATCGCCAAAATGTCCTTAAATTTCAACTCAGGTAAATAGTAAAGGCTTCAGAGGTCATCAAATGTAAAAAGGCTATTTTTGCCAAAACTGTTTTCATGAATAACTGTTTACTTAATTAAGATACGAAAGTAATTGTGTCACCATCGTATTTGTCTAGTCAATACGCTTTGAATCATGTGCATGATTACTATGTTAGGTCAACCTAGAAATGTGACCTCAGGTCAAGGTCAAGTGGTGACCCAATAAGGTCATGTTGAACATTGGGAGACGAGTCTAGACGAGATCATCACATTGGTGCTGTTGTCACTTCTCTATTGGGATTGTATCGCGAGTTATTGACAAAAAGGTGTTGGTGACCTCAAATGACCTTGGCTGACCCTGTAGGGATACCAGAACAAAGACTACATATTGGTCTTCAAGAATGGCTTATGATAAAATGATACAGAAGAAAATTGGGCTGATATCAGTACCCTCAGAATGGAAAGCATTTGAACATTTCTCCTTTAACTTATAATGGAGAGTCCAAGAAATTGACCTGACCTTTGGTCCCTGATATGACAAAAATCCGAGATAAGCGAACTGTAGGTGGTAATGCTCTCATGAAATCCTGTCAATACGAAACCGATCAGCCAAAAACTGTGGCTTTGGTAGGACCGCAAACTTTTTTGGAGATGGGGTCACATGACCTGGCTTGGTGACCTGACCTGACATGACCAAATGTAAAAAATAGCGATAGCTGTACAAAATATTAATGAACAGGTATTGCAAATTTTGCGGCGCTACGCGTCGCCGTTTTCCCGATATTCAGGAAAAAACTGAGGGGGGAGGGGGCGGCCCGGCGCGGGTTAACGTTATTCTGGCCGCCGGCACGGAATAGGGCTAACCTGCTGACTATGAACAAGGGCTCTGCTTTCACGGATAGTTAATTGAATGACACTATCAAAACAATTTAATTTCGTGAGAAACAAAGAGTAAGAGGGGTGAAATATTTACAAGAATGTAATGCCTAATACACATGAATTAGCCAACCGAAAACAAAATAGGCTATGCCGAAAATTGTCATGACACTTGGACAAAATCCATTTTACATGGCATACGAAGCGTGGATATAAATTCGTGTCTGTAATACAACGCATACGTGCTCAAAGTAGCTCCCTAAGGATCAGTTACTTTCTGTTGCGTCTGCTGAGCCTTTTACGTCGTTACTCTGGGTCAAATACCTACTTCAAACGAAAATAATTTTATTAAACTATGCCGAAGTATGCTCAAATTGCCAGTTTAACCTGGCTATGGGGAAGAACGAACACTTCAGAACTTTAATTAAGCCTTCAGGTCGAGCCTGAACCGCCTGCGGCCGGCTTCAATGATTTGTGTTTTCAAAGTTAGCTGAAGAGTTTCACATGAGTGCGCATCATTGAGAGCTAATTCGTCGAATGTGTCGAGCTGGTCCGCACGGCACCAATAATTAATAATGCAAGTTGCAAGCTGCTTTAATGAAAGCCGAGTTCTAGTTTGCGGATGTCACACTTCCAACTAAGCGACGTGGGTTGTTCTCTGCAAAAAACATGCATCGTGCAATGGTTTCTGCGCTGCTTTGGAGTAAAGCAGCCTTAAAACATTAAATTTCGAATATAAATTAAACACCAAAAGTATGCTTAGCTCAGAACTGGGATCATTCATAATACAAAAATAAAACATTGCAATTGATGGCATACATTGATCGCATACATTGATGTCATCTCATCCAATGAGCACTGATTACATGTTTATCTAAATCATCGATCTAATAAATACAAATATGTTATCTTAAAAAGCATCGACGAACTACATATAGCATACAGGGACGAAGCCAGGAGGGGCACAGGGGCTATGGCCCTTCCAGAGCAAAACAAATTTACACTAGCTAAAATAGGATTATAGACGACCCGATGCGGTCAACAACATATCACTGAGGAGTGAATTTATATTTTCCACCGACGTGCCCCCCTCCCCTGAAAAAAAATACTGGCTACGTGCCTGCAGCCTGATAGCATGTAACCTGTGCTCTTATGCAAACTTTTACATTTACTGCTTGTGTAACAAATGGATCATGTCTGACGTTATCTCAGACTGGCGCCATTACCGGTGACGCGTCGATAACATGCCATTACGATTTCCATTGACTGTCATAAGGCGGCACTCGACGTCCTTTCACCTTCGGAAACATCTTCGAAAGAAACATCTCCTGGTGCTGCCTTCCTTCCAGCGTTATAGCCGCCCCTCCCCCTTCTTCAATACCCCTCCCCCACACTTCAGCCGCCGGCCACTGACCTCTACCCGTCCCCACTCTGCCCCCCCCTGGCGCCGGAGTCAAGTGTTGCCAGTTTTACATTACCAGGGGCCGGCGTGTTGCCAGTTTGTCATCACTGCCGGTGGCAGTTGATCGGTATGATTGGTACACATACAGCAGGCCAATACTCGCCAGTTACCAGGTCACCACACGTGACGCGGTAGCGTGGTTACCAGTTACAAGGTCACCACACGTGACATGGTAACGTGGTTACCAGTTACCAGGTCACCACACGTGTCACGGTAACGTGGTCACCAGTTACCGGGTCACCACACGTGACACGGTAACGTGGTCACCAGTTGCCAGGTCACCACACGTGACACGGTAACGTGGTCGCCAGTTACCGGGTCACCACACGTGTCACGGTAACGTGGTCACCAGTTACCAGGTCACCACACGTGACACGGTAACGTGGTCACCAGTTACCAGGTCACCACACGTGTCACGCGTCACACACCAGCAGATGACAGGACAAGTTCAGTCCCGTAAACGTGCAGCAACTTGGCTTCCTGCTGACTGTGACACGAGGGCTCGATGAAAAGTCGAAGAGATGAGTCGATGAAATGAATAAGAAGTTATAAGTGACTATGGCGGTTCCCCGAGTGCGGGCCGATTGAAAGTTACCGAGTCAGATGGAACTTGGGAATCCGGAATCATCCCGAGGTGGAGAGAATCCTGTGCTGATTTGGGACGGGTGGAGTTCTGAGTCAGTCGGAGAAGAGTCGGATCACTTGCGAAACATACGAGTCAACAGCTGTCGTGCCAATCTGAGCCCTGAGGTGAGATCAAGGCCATGCCAAGCTGAAGCAGATTGCACCCATGTATCACTAGTGATGGGTGTCGCCACCACTGTGAATCTATATAGGTATACATTGTCCCTAGTAATTTTCAGACATTCCTAATAAGAACCACAGGTAACAGGAGACCTGGAGTTGACCCAAAAATCAGACGACTGCAGTAAGGCCAGGGGCGTACAAATTAATGCTAGGAGGACGATGGTTATAGAAAGCTTTTCCGACGTAGATAATACTGACCAAAACTAGCATTACCTACACCATTTTAATTAAACTGTTAAACTTCATGTTTGTAAATATGAATAGATTTTGGGTACATTTGGTCAGAATTGATTGCGTTTTACAGCTGTATAATTTTGTATCGTTCAATATCCTCCGGTTTTGAAATTAAGGCGGTGTATCATAACGATATTCGAATATAGTCAATGTTTATATTACAGACGGATTTTAACAGATGCAATATTTATATGAAACCTTAGGTTGCATATGCATCATGCTAGAGCCGGCACATTTCTCTTCAAACTTACGGTTGTTTCATCCCTTCGGGTTCACGTCCCATAGTCCATAAGTTGGAAGCACTAATTTTATTCGTGAAAAACGTCATAAAACCGTGAATTTGCGTTTGTGGAGCCATTAACTTTGCACGCACCAATCGCCACTCGACGACCTACATTGCATACGCCAGCCCGTTAATTTCTCTACACGTCTGTGTTTGTCGCATGTCGATCAGACTCTGTGTTGCCGATAGGTATATCGACCTGGGACGGCATCCATGTTTCGCGATTTCGCGATTCTAGCATTACCTACATTTTTTGCCCCTTACTGCACTGGCCTGATTATCGTGTCAAATCCATGTCTTTTGTTATCTGTGTATGAGCCCATGTTGAAGTACGCGTGCACTGTATTTCTCCCAACTAGTTTTGAATCCGTGTCGACGCCATTGCCTATATCGTGCATATTTAGGATGAGCTGGACATCGTGTCAATATAAGAGATCGAACTCTGTCGATCTCGCCGAGACGGAATGCATTCCGAACCAATCGGCGCCGAGTGGGCGCATTCATTAGCTTCCTCATCAGCCGCGGATCCTGTACGGCGGCGATCCCGCAGCCGAGTAATCCAGCTCCAGTTACCGGCAGTCGATCCCCTAATTTACCGAATCAGCACCAGATTGGTAGCGGCACGACAGAGTCGTCACGCGTCGCCGGCGACTAAACAAGCCGGCCAACGTCGTTACGTGGCGCGGGGGGACAACGTGACCGTGATCGTATCACCGGCGCGTCATTGACCTGGCGAGACGAGCTGAAAGGCCGCCTGAAGTAACGCGCTACGACGCGCTCTGCAGGAGTGCTGGACAAAAGGTCACCACTGTCAGTCCGGCGTTAAATGTCACTCACTGCTCGGCCACTGACCCGGAGTTTGTGGAAAACGTCTTGAGAAACCGGGAAGTTGCTCCTCTCCCGTGTATGAGAGCGGTGAGTGGGTTTCACTACGCAGCGCGCCTACGCGACGTAACATGATCTCATTGGCATGGTCTGAGCCGTGACATCACCCACAGTGATTATATCGGCGGATCTGCTCTCGGTCGTGACCGGCAGAGGGAGGTTATGTTCCCACAGACGGGGCGTGGTGGCCGGTCAGGAACAATGACTTCCGTACCGCTGCCGTCTGTCAACGCCCGGCCATCGTCCACCAGTTGTGTACTTCCTGCCACACCCACGGGCACTCCCAAGTTCAGTGCACCGCAAAGCGGGTGTGTACGCGCACAATATACAAGTCAGCGCTATTCGGGGTTGTACGTTTTTACAGACATAGTTTCCTCAGAGTGTATTTTGTTTTGTCTTGGTTTTGGTTAGTGAGTGGCTCTAAATAATGTTCCAGAGCTGAACTACTGCTTTTGCAGAGTAAAGTATTTGTGATTGAAAGCAAAAAGGTGGACAAACACGATGACCTTTCTCCCGTTCTTGGAAGCCTCCAGCGTCTGTCACTGACAAAGAAAACAGCCCGGCACGGTGTCGAGGCCCACTTTCCGCTTCTCTCCACTTAGCTGCTTAACTGTATTTTTGTTCTTTCTTCTCAAACGAAACTTCTCAACTCACTCATTCGAACGCGTTTCTCCTCCAAAGTACCCATCCCGGCCGTGAGCCACCCACCACTACACATCAAACATTTACCGACATCCCACCCACACTACATATCCAACACTTGAACCGACCATCCCACCCCACCTCAGAGATAACCTCCGCCCTTCTCTATCTCAAATAGTACCCATCCCGGCCGTGGAGCCACCCACCACTACACATCCAACATTGACCGACATCCCACCCACCTCCAGAGATAACCTCTATCTCTAATAGTACCCATCCCGGCCGTGAGCCACCCACCACTACACACCAACATTGACCGACATCCCACCCACTCCAGAGTAACCTCTATCTCTAAATAGTACCCACCCGGCCGTGATCCACCCACCATACACATCCAACATTGGACGACATCCCACCCACCTCCAGAGATAACCTCTATCTCTTATAGTACCATTCCCGGCCGTGATCCACCACACCACTTACACATCAACATTGACCGACATCCCACCCACCTCAGAGATAACCTCTATCTCTTATAGTACCCATCCCGGCCGTGAGCCACCCACCCACTACCCAGCATCAACATTTACGGACATCCCAGCCCACCTCCAAGAGATAACCTCCGCCCTTCTCTATCTCTACTACGCTACACACCTGTTTCAGCGCCCCCCCCCCCCCCTCCTCTCCTCCCCCCTTCGTATCGACCGTCGGCTGGCGGCGTCACCACCCATTTCAGCTCCCAACACGGCCATCCCAGCGGCAGCCCGCTGGCGGCGCGCGAGACTAGTGGTGGCACCAATACTTTATGACGCACCTCGCATCAGACGCGCCCCACCACCCGTCTGCCGTCGACGCCGACGTGGCAATTGCAGCCGCCGTCGCCGCCGACGCCGGCCGGCGCGGCCGTCACGATCGCGTGAATGGCCGGCAATCTGAGAGATGCTGGGCCGTCTCCGGGCGGGGGCGGGGGCGGGGGCGGGGGCGGGGCGGGGGCGGTGGTGACGAGGGCAGACAGGTTCTGGGGACGGGGAGGTGCCGCACCATCCGTCATCAGATGTAATCGATGACAAATGTTCCTAGTACTTAATCAAATGCAATTGGCGTCAGATTATTACTTACAATACGCACAAATGTAAACGGTTGCAAACAATGCAATTATACGGTTATTTGCGCTAGCGCAGATTGCCATGATTTTGTTTTCGTAGTTCGTGCATATACACGTTTTATTTTCATTGTGATAAGTATTGTATTCCGGAGAGGTATAAGAGAGGTATAGGAGAGGTATATATGCATAAGGCAAGCAGTATAACGTCCTCTCAGATTATAACATGGCCCTTTGGAAGCGCACAAGCCAAAAATCAGCATATGACGCATATGGCCTCAGCAATATATGGCAGACATTACCTCCATGTGGCAATATATCAGCCGTTTCTCGCCGTCCCCGAAGGACTATGTTTTCAGTGCTGACGTATCCACCTAACTCCACGCCCATCCGTCATCCCCCAACCGAACCAGAGCGGAGGTCAGCTCACAGACCGCCAGCTGTTATACTGGAATAAATCAGCACGCAGAGCTGATTGATCCGGTCACTGGGCAGGTCGGCCGGCCGGCCGGAGCGCGGCACATTTCATATGGCTGAAGCCGGCGGCTCAGTCCCGTGACGGCTGATCATTTGAGCCGCGCTGCTCGCACTATGGATGTGGCTCGTTCATCACTGGGTCAGAGCAGTATTGCGCCCGGATGATTCATTGCCGACCGGCCCTGAACGTCCCCTGGTCAGATGGCGACCTAGGAATTAGGGAACGGCACGACTGCTAGTGGGCAGGGGACGGACGCCACTGCGCTGCATAGGACGGTAGTTTGGGCATATGGATGGACGTCGAAATTTAAGGCTTTCATTGGATTGAAGGAAGTAAAGCACAGGGGAGTGGGAAGTACTTTCAAGTTGGGGGGCGAACTTTTTGGCGGACCTGAGGTAGCAAAAACGATAGCTAAAAAAGCGATATATCGCTGTGGTCGCCGCCCGTTATATCGCCAACAGGATTATTGCCATATATCACCACCCGTTCACCCAATAAATCGAAATATATCGCCGACCGATATATCGCCACCCGTTCTGGATGCGTCAATGCCGGCGACCGCCTTGATACGGAATTTCGTTGTGATCACTTTTCCTTTTTCGACCCTTGGCCGACTCTTTCTCTGCTGAACGTCAGGGGAGCAGAGTCGACATCATACATCTATAATGACGAGTTTTGCTTAAAAAACAATGTAACACCGTGACCTACCCCCATGTAAAAAACACTGAATGTTATTTACTCTGTGGCGCCTAGTAAATATTTCATGAATAGTAGCATTTACCTCCAAAAAGCATTACAACATTGTGACCATGAGTATTTTAATTACCGTGATTGTGACCAAGAAATAGCTCTATCAACGTTACGACGAAGAAACACATCCTTTACTGGGTGTGCGCTGTATTTAGCAGTGTTTATGGTCAAATGTGCGGTGCCACTGTTGACTGTTTAGATGGAAAGATGCAAACAGTTCAAATTCAATGCAGTTCAATTCTTTATTCGAATTGTTATTGCAACTGCACCCAGGGGCGCATCCCAGGATTTTGCGACGGGGGGGGGGGGGGGGCAAAGGAGGATTTTCAAAGTGGGCCCCTAGGACTGGCTGATGCCCCCCCCCCCCCAAAAAAAAAAAAAAAATCGGCAGAAAAAAACGTTGAATTTGCTTAGTTTCACTGTTTTGTTTTACTCTGCATTGATTTCGACTTCCCTTTGTAACTCACATTTTTTTTATTGAATGACTGTTTGTATTTTTTAAATTGTGCCACCGCATTGCAAGACCAATTCCAGAATATAATCTGAAGGATTATTTGCCAAATAACTAATTTATTTGAGATGCTGCGCATGTCAGCACGTGGCTCCGACCGTCTGACCGGTGTCAGTGCCCCGGGGGCACGGCTGGTTCTTATTTGAGACCACTATAGACTACATGTGATACCTACTGTTCAGCCCATAGGTATTGTTAAGTCAAGGTTTCAAAACTGGAGGAGGACTCGATATAAGCCATACCTATTAGAAAAGAGTAATTAAATTATGAGGAAACTCGAAGAAACTTCAAGAAATGATAATGGATGGGACCAAATAACCTATGCTTGGAGTAGGGGAGGTAGAGGTATATTCACCTTTTTATGCTGGATTTGTGGAACCATACTAGAGCCAGAACCAGGCGAGTGACGAAAGACCATTTGTATTGTCAATTACCCGCGGTCAGTGAAAAATGGTCCCCTTGGCACATACATCATGCCCTCCATGAACGCAGGCCTCCTACATATTTTAGCTTCGCTAACATTATTTTAACTTCTTATTCTGGGTGTAGCCACTACAGCTAAGTTAAAAGCCGTCCTTAATTTTGGCCAAGGGCTCCCTCAGACCGACAGAGAGCCCCTCAAGTCGATGAGGGCCCCTTCAGGCCGACTGGGGGCCCTAGGGCCCTTCGGACAAACAGAGGGTCTCATCAGGCCAGGCCTGACAAAAGCCCCTGAGGGCTGAGTGTCGAGAGAGGCCCCTCCTGCTGCCGACTGCAGGGCTACTCAGGCCGACAGAGGAAGCCCTCAGGCCGTCAGAGGGCCCCTTAAGACGCCTTCATGTCGACTGAGGGCCACCTCAGGCCGACCAAGGACCACCTTAAACTGAGTCGAGGCCACTCCAGGCGGCCAGAGGACCCATCGGCTACTAGAGAAGCCCCGACATGCAGACATTAAGGCCCCGCAGGCCTACATAACCCCCTCAGCCGGACTGAGGTCCCCTCAGGCCGACAGAGGGTCCGTCGGGTCGATCAAAAGGGCCCCTCAAAGCTGGCCGACAGACCCCTTAAGCCACCAGAGGGCCACCCAGGCCGAGAGAGGGCCTATTCAGGCTGACAAAGGGCCCCATTGGGTAGAAATGGACCTTCAAGCTGGTCGAGGAACCCTCAGGCCACCAGAAAGCCCCTCATTCACACATAGGGCCCTCAGACCTACAGAGGGCCCCTCAAACGGAAAGAGGATACCTCAGTCCAATCAGGGCCTTCTCATGGAGGGTTGTTATGAGCGTGAGACCAGAGGCCCCTCAAACAACAGAGGCCTATTTTAAGACCCCATCAGATTGACAGAGGGCCCCCTTCAAACCACAGAGGGCACCTCAGACGACAGAGAGGCCCCTAGAACCGACAGAGGGCCCCTCTGCCGACCAAGGGGCACCTAAGGCGACTGGATGGCCCCTTTCACCGCAGAGGGGCCCACGAGATCCCCACGAGTCCACGAGGGCCCCTTCAGACCCGAGATGGGCCCTTTTAGATCTGAGATGGGCCCCTCTGAGAACCGCACGTGGGGGCATTTGGCCCCAAATGCCCCCCCCCCCCCTGCTGCGCCCTGACTGCATCCTTTTGTTCTACAAAACATAAACATTTTTTCGAGACAATGCCGTGAATCTATCCAAGTTAAAAAGATCATGGTAAAGAGGGGAGCCGACACCTAGCTTCCAAAGTTGGGGGGGGGCGTCGCCCCCACAGTCAAAGAGGGCTAGTTGGCCCCTGTTGCCCCCCCCCCCTCCCCTCGGTCTCACGTCCCTGGTGAAGCATGCATCAATTGTCAGCGTGGATTTTCCCATGGAAAATTATGATGCAACGGATACTGACAAACAGTTTTATTTCGATAAAAAATATGATAGGACATTGAAAAGCAATTGTGTAGCGTTGAATCGCAATCACATGTATTTGCTTCCATACCATGCAACATAATACCTAAGAAGACATCCGTGTTCATTTTCGTCTAAAAATTCCTAATCATACATAATTCCTTGATCTCTTAACTGAAGTGTTCCAGCACATTTGCTCCAATCATAAGGCCAGCCGTCACTGAACTTGTTGACAGTCTGACAGGTCCGTGGGCGTTCACAGACAGGCGCGTTGGCATGCGCCTGGCACGGCCGTCAGTGCTGCGTAGTATACTGGCTCTCCTGTGCGGCGACACTGTGGCGCGTGCAGGACAAACTATAGATCCAGGGAGCATCACACACTTACCCCCTGTTCCCTGCTGCTGGTCACCTGACGATCATCGCCTGCGGGCGTGGCTGGGGTCACGGTGACGGCGGAGACGGTCTGCACCCGTCCGCCGCCGCCGCCGCCGCCGCCGCCGCCGCCCCCGCCCAACTGGCCGTGGATGTTCTCCACATGACGGCGCAGCGATCGGGCGTCGCAATAGGACTTGTTGCAGCCGTCGGAACCACACTCGTACGGCTTTTTGTTGCGGTGCGTCAGCATGTGACCGTTCCTGCAGCGGAGAGTGGAGGGTGGGTCGGGTCAGGTCGCCGGCCAGCGGAAGCAGGTCAGGTCATAGAGAGGTCAGGTCAGTTCAGCTCATCAGGTGACGGCGGCTTGTTCTGGGTCAGCTGAGAGGTCAACATCAGCTGATGGAGGTCAGACCGCTGAAGATCAACTAGCCGTCCAGCCAGCCCAGTCAGCCTGTAGCTCAGCTAGCCGTCCGGTCAGTCCAGTCAGCCTGTAGCTCAGCTAGCAGTTCCTGTCAGCCCAGTCAGCCTGTAGATCACTAAGCCTTCCTGTTCAGCCCAGCAGCTTTAGATCAGCTAGCCGCCTGTCAGCCCAGTCAGCCTGTAAGCTCAGCTAGCAGTCCTGGTCAGCCCAGTCAGCCATGTACTTCAGCTACCGTCCAGCCAGCCAGTCAGCTGTAGCTCAGCTAGCCGTCCGGTCAGTCCAGTCAGCCTGTAGCTCAGCTAGCCGTCCTGTCAGCCCAGTCAGCCTGTAGCTCAGCTAGCCGTCCGGTGCCTGTAGCTCTGCTTTACGTATATGTCGGTGATAACACGTCAAAAAGATCGCTTCCATCGAAGAGCCAGCCGCACCTTCAAAGACGCGAATACACCACACTGAGAGCATCACCCTATAGCTAATCCTAATACGAACTTATTGATCATTTAGCACACGAGAAACTCAACTGACGAGTTGGGTAAGACAGAAATCATTGATCTTACAAACCCGTCAGTCAATGGCGGCCATCGTGGCACCATGCTGGCTCCCACGCGACCGTGATTTATGATGGTTTGCTCAGATTGGTTTTCTCTCGACAGCCCACTAGGGTTCCTAATATTAAAAACACCCAATCCGAGAAATGGGACGCATTAGATCAACTTCACTCTCCGCAGAAAACCGAATACTGTCACTCCATAAATGTGCCTTACCTATATCTAAGTGTGTGTCCGTGTGTGTGTGTGTGTGTGTGTGTGTGTGTGTGTGTGTGTGTGTGTGTGTGTGTGAGGGGGGGTTGCATTAGTGTGTGCGAGTGTGGACGGTGCTTTTTAGGCGAGCGGGGTAGGGCAAATTTGTACGTCATTGCTGTCACATGCCGAAGTCCACTTATGGCTCCACAAGTGGACTTCGGCATGTGGTTGTATCTGACCTTGGTATGTGCTTTGATGTCTATATCAATGATCTCAACTTCTTTAACTCAAACCAATAATAATCTGATTTAATTAATTGTAACACATAATTAAACAAAATAAAATTACAGTAATTATGCCAAAAATTAAAAGCAATGTCAATTTGATTTCCAACTTAACAGTTATATGCGGCAATAGAGCAACGCAATATTGAATACATTATTGAGATAGAAGGAATGTTCACGAAACGGAAACTTCAGTTAATTGTAAATCGTATAATACATATCAAATCGGATAATAGGCAAACAATGTGTAATGGTTTAAGAAAGGTCTGTGGCCGAAATTTCACCACGTATATTTTGTATTAATAAATTACTTTCGATCGAGGAAAAGGTCAAATTAATAACTGTGTTCTACCTATATTAATAGTAAATCAGATAAATTTGACAAGAATAAGCCAATACCTAATAACGGTAACCTGAAAGGCCTGATAGAAATAAAAAGGATAATCAATAATCATTGCACAGACACCTTACTCAAAACCTAAGATACTTTTCCAATGAAGACGTCACGTTTTAAGTTAACCGCATGTCCTGCTCGGAAGGACAGCACTCTGGACTTTGGCCAACGCAGCGCCATCAACTTACAGATGATCCTGACGTTTGAAGGCCTTGCAGCAGATGGCGCACACATACTTCCGCTCGTCGCTGTGCGTCAACCGGTGCTTGGTTAGCGCAGACGCGTTGCTGAAGGACTTGCCGCATACCTGCAAACGAAAGGATGACGTCCAATGATGGATATGTTCTCCACTAGTCTGTAAATAAGCAAAATACACTTCACGCATTGGATAGACAAACGCCATGTTAAAGTAATGCATTTTCACAGATTGGTGGTGGTACGTCGATTACCGCGGGAAATATTTAATCAAAATATTGTGCTGATATCCAACACACCGAAATCCAGGCGATACGTGGAATAAAATGGAAAACGGATACTGGAAGGGGTACTTAATATGACAATGATCTGGCGACAGCAGACGAGCGTATCGCGATACTCGAAACAGAAGCCGATATCTCCTAGAAAACACGAGACAGCGACAAATACGATCGGGAAACCATGCGACGTAATTGAGAGATTTGCATCTTATCGGGACGCTTATTGGAACTGCACGCCGTCGCCGCCTTCTAGCTGCGGCCGTATTTTCATAAATCCCCTGCGCCTTTCAGCATTAATGGCACGCCCTACCGGCGAAAATACGGCCAAATCCATTGGCAAACCGCCCATTTGCATATGATTGGATAAGCGGCGGTTGACTGCACGCAATGTTAACGTCGCTAGCAGCTTTCCGCCGGCGGCCGAACACAACCCGGCTGCAGAGCAGGTGCGTCACATTCGTCTCTGTCAACAGAACGCCGCCGGCGCTGGCGGTGGGCGGTGGGCGGTGGCGGTGGGCGGTGGGCGGTGGCGGTGCGGCCACGTGACCTAGTGCCGCGCCGGCACTAGGTCACGTGGCCGTACGCTCACGTCAACATGTTTTTTTTTGTCAGTAAAGTTTCTGCGGAGCTGTGCTGAAGATCCGCTCTGAAGATCTGCCGAGAGCTCGGGCTCAGAAGCTGGTTCTGCGTGGTGGTGGTGGTGGTATGGTGGTATTGTGCTCGGTTTATCAGGAGCCGCCGCCTCCAAAACGACGGATGCAGCTGCACTATCAGAAGCGAGTGGCGTAAAATCGATAGGCGCAACGCAATGCGGCTCTTCTGAACGCAGTTTTGCCCGCGAAAATGATATGGTAAACGCACATCATACACCTCCCTAAGCGGAGATTAGGTAACACCGCCGGGAAAGAGGTGAAATGAAGATGTGATGTGTACAACGCATTTTTGCTAAACAAATTCCAAACGCGTATATCGTGTTTTATGGAAAACGTGATACAAACAGGTGGAAAACATCGAAAAGGAGCACTGTGTTCGTTTAACTTGTTTGCACACCACTGCAGCTTTGTTTCCGTGCCCCAGTGTCAACTCTCCAGCCAGCCTCCTGCAGACCGTTGTCGCGTGATCGGCAGTCGTATTCAAGAGGCGAACTCGGCAAACTCGGCTGAGCAAACTACGGATGCGCAGGAATTCCGTGAACAAAGACAGCGGAATCCAATTTGAAGCAGTCTGATCCGGTAAAACAGGGCACGGAACACGGCAAAAGCGGAGACCTTCTGGCCGGCCAGGATGACCAGGGAGGTTTCTGAAAAGTCGGCAGAATCAGGACATGGCCGCCGGCGCAGCCAGCGGGGAGCGACCGGTCCATTCTATGTCTTCAGGCCAGAAAGAGGCAACGGTCTCTTAACAGCACAGCTGGGTGCCTAGCAGACTAAGGTGAATGGCATATAAACTGGAATTGGAGCGCCCGGGAGCGATACAAAACACGTACTGAGAAAAACAACAGGAAAAGTCGCAGCACTTTAATGAAAGCTAAGCAAATGATAAATACGAAAAGTCGCAGTATAAATGTAATGAAAGCGAAGCAAAGGACAAACAGGACAAGTCACAGTACTCTTATGAAAGCGAAGCAAACAATAAACAGGAAAAGTCGCAGTACTTAAATAAAAGCGAAGCAAGGGATAGCTGTTTTGGAGAAGTTGTACACATTTGACAAATAGTTGGAGCCTGTGAAACTAAATAGTACGCTTGCCTGTTTCGATGTAAAAGCATCTGCATAAGTATTCCGACTTCAAAGTGATGGAAACGTCGCTCACAGGCAAACTTTGGGCTTTCAAAGCTGAACAAATGAGAGACGAAATGAGTTCTGAAAGCGTGGCAACCCAGCTATTCTGATTCCTTCCCATTTATTAGAAAAGTAAGCCCAGAACATTTCCCGATTCTGAAGCTGAATCTCATCCAGCCATGCTGCGATTCATTCCTGTTCAATAAACGGGGCAATTCTTAAAAATACCGACAGGTAGATAGACCTATAAATCTATATAGGTATGACGGACAAATCAGTATTTTAACACAGCGACACGCACCACACTATGGACACAGTTCAGCGCCGGTTACATTGAAACACAGCCCGGGGCACGCCTGCCGGTGGACGCCGGCGGCGCTTAACTGCGTCATTCGAGACGTTTTATCGCTGCAGGGCGGCACACCGCTCCCTCTCCCTCCCCCTTCCTCTCCCCCTCTCTCTCCAGCAGCGTCAATCGATCTCTGACACACTGAGAGAGCAGCTCACAGCAACAAATAGTCCGACAGGGGGCCGTGTTGTCCGCACTGACGGGCAAATTGGACAACATACGGCAGCGGCGACAGAAGTTTGGCACGTTTCTGAAATCATGGAATGAATTGATGCTGTGCTCTAAGTGTAAGTGAAAATAATTTCGAATGGTAAAATGTGCGTAGCAGTAAGGCAAAGTTTGACAAAAGTTGGAAGTGAGTTACGTCGTTTTTCATTTTATTCATGTTATCACCACCACGAGCTCCAAGGATGTATACAACCAGTATGGTCATGGTACCTAGTGATTCGTCGACTCTGGCATGACTTAAATTCACTTTGTGCCCACTACATGAAAATGCCCCACCCTTTCGTAAAATCACGGCATCACGCCAAACTGTTTACTTAGCCGTGCTTTTGTCAGCAGACACGAGCTGCCGATCGGCACCCAAGGTCACATTAACTCTGCCCAAACACGATAGGGAGTATTGCGAGTGACAACACGTGCCACTTGATAGGCTACACGCTGTCGGTCAAGGGTGTATGGCAAACCCCACATAAAACCACAGCAGGAACGAGATCAATCAATCAATGGCAGGCGAGCCCTCAGCAGGGAACAATGGAAGAAATCACCTGCAATACAAAGCTGGTGAGGCGCCTGGTGATAAAGTCACTGATGATCAATGTACAAATATGTGGATCTTGGCCACCGGTGTCGATTTGTATACTTGGGGGGGGGGGGCGGCCCCCCAACAATGTCAAATTTCAACATAAGGCCTATGGCGTTGCATGGTAAGAATGGAATTATAATCTATATAGTTAACATTGGGGCACAACAATCATTTTCAGGAAATGACACCCCTGATCTTGGCCGAGTCCTTCTATCTTTGAGTGGGTAAGTCATTACCGCCAACCAAGGTCACGATTGTGTACTTAGAGTTTAAACATATATTAGGTACTAAACGACTACCCAGCGCAGCAAGAAGTTCGCACGGCTCCTAAGTCCTATGCAAATAAGCCACATTGGCGCGGACTAAATAGCACCAATGACGTCATCAAACGCAGCGTCATCGCCCCAGGCCAGTTGGCACGGTTCGCGACGCGTCAGATGTCTCTGCTTAGTCCTTCTCCACTGGATTTTCCTGTCGGATGTCTCCACTTCTCCACTGCATTTTCCTGCCTTCCCGGCGATGACAGTCACGATAGAGGTTCATATGCGATTGGCAGCGGAAGGGTGGCTCGCGGACGCACATAGAGCCAACTCAGTGCCAGCGTTAGGCCCTATAGCCAGGCCATAAAAGTCGCAAGAGTCAGGGCAAACAGCTTCCAATATGCAATGCCCGAAGAAACTTTGGCGATGAAAACAGCAAAGCGATATAAACGAATACTTATGACGGTAGAAAATCGTCCAGACAGGCCAGATATCTTCAAACTTATAGTTGATTTATGTCAAAGATACGTTTGCAACTCAAGTCTTAAATGCTTCAGACGGCGGCGGCGCACTTCATGAAACATAAACTTTAAGACCTTACGCCCGACATAATTTACGTACCTCAGTCTGCCCCTCAGTTGTTATTTGTTAATTTAGTTTATATTTTAAGGGGAATTCTGCCTTGCTTAGTTCAAACCAGATAGCACGAAAAGTGACATTATTGTTACACATTTAACATCGCCACTACAGGGGGATGCTACTCTCCTTTTTTGGAAATAACTCGCGTATTTATCAATCGATTGCTATATATTTTCAGTACCGTGCTTTTGAACAATTTCACACATACTCTGAGAATGTCAAACTTCTACCCACCATTCCTGTGACCTACGACCTGTTTCTCAAGGTCATGTCAGGCGCAACTGGCGTTCCGTAGAATCGCTTTCTTTAACTTGTGCAATTTCATAGTGTTTGTTGTTCAAGAGCATATGCACAGGTGTTAACCCTATTCCCTGCGGGCGGCCAGAATTACGTTAACCTTCGGGGAGGGGCAGATTCTGCCCCCCCCCAGATATTTCAAGAACCGCTCAGCCGATTGCAATGGGACGACCACCATTCGATTCGTCGTGGCGAAATCTTTCTTTTAGGACCCCGAAATTGCTTTTTTGTTTAAAAATGGGGGACCAGTGTGCAAAAAATACGAAAATTTGAGGGTGTTTTTTAAAGGTCATTGTGGCCATGTGATTCGACCGATTTTCATGCAACAAAAGTTTTTGAGCTTCCAATGTCATGCCCTTCAATGTGTTAAAGGGACAAGTTCACAAATGAAAAGTCATAGGCGTACTCAGGGATAAAAAATGGGGGGATTTTTTGATAAAAAATATGTGCTTTTCCTTAGTGTATGGGACGTGGGAACGTCACATGTGAACTCTGTTGCTGTAATTTGTTAAATGTAACAAATTATGCATAGACGGATTCAGGTAAAAAACGTGGGGAGCACCATATGCGGAACACCTTTTATCATATTGCTTATTTGAAGTTCGGCCTAAATTGACGGAGAATATCGCCTCCCATTTTAGTACCTGAGTTCGCCTCTGCCCCAAAATATGTATAATCCAATTATGTATGATGTACAAAGCATCGAGTTAGTTTCAGACGCTTTTATTCCACCGCAAATTACGAAGAAAGTATGCGCCGCACACCCGCATTCGTAACGACCTCCCAAAAATATGATCCTGGAGCCGCCTCTGCGCAGCTGATTTATTAAAAAAAAATTACAGACCATGCGTCATTCATATTTAGGAAAAGTCAGAAAGTTTCAAGACGATAGACGTAATGGTTCAGAAGCGACGGGCGAAAAACTACCGGGAGGGGCAGAATCTGCCCCCGCAGGGAATAGGGTTAATAGGGAGCATTATGGTTTCCACTTGTTCCGCACACACTAGTGGATCCAGGGGCAGGGGCTTAGCCCCCCATATTGCTGAAATTGACGAAAATTAGACTGTAAGAGCGAAAATCTATATAATTTACAAAGGCATATTTGTCTTAAACCGTTCAGTAGGGTACAAGGAAGCCAAATCCGATGAGTTTTTCGAATTCGATGAAACTTTTTTAAATTTAGCCCCCCATGCCCAGGTTCTAGATCCGCCAGTGTCCGCACACACGCTGTTTCTTTAATCAATGCTCTAGCTCTAGGGTCGAAACGCAAGAGGGGTACAGAAGCTTTCCCACCTCACAGTCACGGAGGTATCCGACGCGCAAATGGCGTGAAGCGGTTAGTTCTCCGTTAGCCATTCGATAAAATAAAACAGGTACTCGGTGATAAGCATTGTAGACATGAGTGGAGCTTTCTTAAACAAATAATGAGGCGGCATGTGTCGTTGTCCGGCTGCCGAAGTTGGCGAAATGCCTTTCAAAAGTTGATGGGCATTGGCCCCAACAGCTGAATGGGAAACCTCACCAATGATTGTGGACGGGTCAAAGAAACGCGAGGGAAGCTGCACCAGCGACAATGACAGCTCTAAATGACGTCCAACAGAGTGAGCATAAAGCATAGCATATAGTCTCCGTGGGTCCCCGGTGAAGAGACGCCACACGTAACGCTTCGCAGAGAAAGCGACACCGATTGCATTTACTGTCCGACAATATAGTGATACTCCGAGCGCATTCCCTCCAGTGGGGGTCCACCTCCTGAACGTCAACCTGCTGAAGCGGCATCTCTCTGTACCGGCTAACGGGAGAAAATCGCCGGAAAAGGCTACTTCGCCAGAGTATAGTCGGCCAAGCTGCGTCAGCTCCCGTCCAGTGGAAATAGCCTCCGGTCTGCCGCTCTGTCTGGAGAGATATCACACAGATGCGTTCACCTGAGGTGAATCCCTTCAGCCCTCAGCGGTGACGATATCACACAGATGCGTTCACCTGGGCTGAATCCCTTCAGCCCTCAGCGGTGACGATATCACTCAGATGCGTTCACCTGGGCTGAATCCCTTCAGCCCTCACCAGTGACGACAATGCAGCGATTCTCGGCAGACGGCTGCCGCGACCCACGCGGACCGTCACTGCAGCGGCCAGCAGCGAAACACTCGAACCAGAAAGCCGATTATGCAGCTCTGGACGGAATGGTAGCTGACGATGTGCGCATCCAGACGGAATGAGGACCGAAAATGGCGACAAAGAGACGCCCGGCGCCCGAGTTTTCTGCTCCAGTGATAAGCGTGTTGCGATCCGGCTGAGTCCCGGCGGAGCGGCGCAGTGACCCCACTGACCCCGCTGACCCCGCTGACCCCGCTGACCCCGTGACCTCGCCGTGAGCCGGCGTACCCTGAGGGCACGGAGGCCCGCAGAGTGTCGGGTAATCGCCCCGGCGGCGGTGGCCGCTTGAGGGAAGCTCCACAGAGGCTCGACAGGTGCGGTTCGGGACGGTGATTGCAAGGGAGTCTTGTGAGATTGGTGAAGTCAACATACGTTACACGTTTAAGAGGCAGGCGCTGCCCGCTTCCTGTTGCTGCCATCAAAACAGGCATAGCCTTCTGCCTTCCCTACTTTTCACTCTACATTTCCCTTTACTTGTCACTGTAATATCCAAGGAGTAGACTTAACTGCAAAGTAGCAAGTAGCAGATAATATTCTCAGCATTAAATGTGAATTATATTCTGTTACATTGACATTTGCAAACGATGCATTACAATTGCGTTGTAACTGAATTTTTCGTCCGATTGTTGGCTGAATCCGCACTGCGGCGACCCGGTATGGGCCTGTTCCCGTCGCACCTCTAACCTCCTCGAAGCTCCTTCCACTCGGTCTAGTCGTATTCTTCAACACAGAGCAGTTGCAGTTGGAGTAACTTAGTGCATGTTAGTGGCGGTTAGAGGCGCGACAGGAACAGGCCTTAAGACTTGCCGGTGCTGACCGATACTTTGCAGGATCTACACCACAGCGTCTTAGTCTGACCCGCGGTGACCTCGGGCAATAAAGGCATAGGTGGTGGACCTGTGCGGCGGACGGTTATCGACATACCACATACTCAGGTGGGTGTTATGCAGAGTGTAATGCAGAGCATGGCGCACTGTGAAGCATTACGCATGCAAGGAAGATGCGGGCATAGCATGATGGTCACAAAATACAATGTGTTCATTGACATTATAATGGGCATTAGTTACTGTCGCTGGTGTCGTGATGTACCCGGTGTAATGCCTGCCGTGGTGCCGTGGGACGATGGGACAGTGGGAGGCCGCAGCACGGGTGTTGTCATAGTACGGCCGGTTGTAATGCCTGCCGTGGGTGCCGTTGGGACGACGGGACAGTGCAGGGCGCAGCACTGGGTGTCATAAGTACGCCCGGTGTAATGGCTGCCGGTGGAGCCGTGGGAGACGGTTGACGTGGGAGGCCGCAGCACTGGGTTGTCATGTACCCGGTGTAATGCCTGCCGTGGGTGCCGTGGGGACGACGGGAGAGTAGGTGCCGCAGCACTGGGTGTCATAGTGACTACCCGGTGGTATGCTGCCGTGGTGGCGTTGGGACGAACGGGACAGTGGGGGGCCGCAGACTGGCGTGTCCTAGTACGCCGGTGTAATGCCTGCGTGGTGCCGTGGGCGAACGGGACAGTGGGAGGCCGCAGCACATGGTGTCATAGTAACACCCGGTGGTAATGCGCTGCCGTGGTGCCGTGGGACGACGGGACAGTGGGTAAGCCGCAGCAACTGGGTGGTCACCCATAGTACATCCCGGTGGGTAATGCCTGCCGTGGTGGGCCGGGTGGGACGATGGGAGTGGGTAGCCGCAGCACTGGGTGTCATAGTACACCTGGTGTAATGCCTGCCCGTGGTGCCGTGGGTACGATGGGAGAGTGGTAGCCGCAGCACTGGGTGTCATAGTAGCACCGGTGTAATGCTGCCGCTGTGCCGTGGGAGACGGGAGAGTAGGTAGCCGCAGCACTGGGTGTCATAGTACACCCGGTGTACATGCCTGCGTGGTGGCCGTGGGACACGAGACAGTAGGTAGGCCGCCAGCACTGGGTGTCATAGTAACACCGGTAATGCCTGCCGTGGTGGCCGTGGGAACGAGAGACAGTAGTGCGAGCACTTGGGTGTCATAGTACACCCGTGTAATGCCTGCCGTGGTGCGTGGGACGAATGGGACAGGTGGGTAGCCAGCCCGCAGCATGGGTGTCCAATAGTACACCCGGTGTATGCCTGCCGTGGTGCCGTGGGACGACGAGAACATAGGGTAAGCTGCGCAGCACTGGGTGTCATAGTTAACTCGAGTTCCATGGTGGTGTGTTCCTGTGCCGGAGACTGGTACCATCGAGAGCAGGGCACGTAGCCAGGATTTTGCTAGGGGGGGGCAGTCGGAAAAAATCACATTTGGCTTCTTAAAATCCTCATTCTATCTAGTGTGAATCACTTTTGCTCCTCAGCCATATGTTTTGCTTACTGGGGGGATAGGGTCGGGTTATCAGGAATCTATTCTATCTAGTTGTGAATCTTTTTCCGCTCAGGGGGGGGGGGGGGCGCATGGCCCCCGTGCCCCCCCCCCCCCTTGGCTTCGTCCCCTGCATCAGAGTGTATGGATGTGTGTTCCTGTGCCGGAGACTGGGTACAGTCTGAGGACCTGGCCACCGTCGCCCGGCCGCGGCCCGCCACACTATCGTCTGATATTGCGCCATTCATCTCGGCCGGTGGCGGCAGTGTCGCCTACCGGCCGTCGCGCGCCGCTCCAATTTGCATGCGGGAGGTGGGCCGGGTCGAACAGACTGCCTGATTCGGCGGCGGCCCGGGGCGGCCCGGCGGGGGGGGGGTCGAGGTCGTGTCGCGGCCAGCACTGTCCAGTAGACTGTGTCGGACGCAGCCGGCGCCTCGTCGGACACGACTCAGGTCAGACGCAGCTCCGCGGGGCCGGCCCCAGCTCGTGTAGAGCAGCTCTGCAGGACCGGCTATCAAGTCAGAAGCAGCTCCGCGGGGCCGGCCCCAGTTCGTGTAGAGCAAGGACTGCGGGGCTCGGCCACGTTCGTTAGAGCAGCTCCGCAGACCGGCCCCAGTTCGGTTTGTAGAGCAGCTTCTGCAGGCCGGCTAGTTAGTGTAGAGGCAGCCTCTGCAGGACGGCCAGTTTCGTGTAGAGCAGGTCTGCAGGGGCCCCAGTTCCGTGTAGAGCAGCCTCTGCCAGGACCGGCCCCCAGTTCGTGTAGAGAGCTCTGGCAGGACCGGTTCCAGTTCGTGTTGAGCGCTCCGCGGGGCGGCCCCAGCTCGCTGTAGAGCGAGCTCTGCAGGCCGGCCGTTAGTGTATTAGCAGCTCTACAGGACGGCCCAGTTTCGTGGTAGAGCAGCTCTCAGGCGGCCCCAGTTCGTGTAGAGCAGCTTCTGCAGGACGCGGCTCCAGTTCGTGTAAGAGCGCTCCGCGGGGCCGGCCCCGCTCGTGGTAGAGCAGCTCTGCAGGAGGCCCCAGTTCGTGTAGAGCAGCTCTGGCCGGACCGGCCCCAGTTCGTGTAGCAGCTTCTGCAGGGCCGGCCCCGCTCGTGTAGAGCACTTCTGCAGGACCGGCCCCAGTTCGTGTAGAGCAAGTCTGCAGGGCCGGCCCCAGTTCGTGTAGAGCAGTCTGCAGGGAACCGGCCCAGTTTCGTGTAGAGCGACTCTGCAGGACGCTCCAGTTCGTTGTAGAGCAGCTTGCGGGTCCTGGCCCCAGTTCGTGTAAGAAGCTTTCTGCAGGACCGGTCCCAGCTTCGTGTAGAGCAGCTCCTGCAGGACCGGCCCAGTTCGTGTAGAGCAGCTCCTGCAGGGCCGGCCCAGTTCGTGTAGAGCAGCTCGCGGGGCCGGCCCCAGCTCGTGTTAGAGCAGCTCTACAGGACCGGCCCAGTTTCGTGGTAGAGCGAGCTCTGCAGGTGCCGGCCCCAGTTCGTGTCGGTAGCTCTGCAGGACCGCTCCATGTTCGTGTAGAGCATGCTCTGCAGGGCCGGGCCCCGTTCGTGTAGAGAGCTCTGGCAGGACCGGCCCCAGTTAGTGTAGAGCAGCTCTCAAGGACGGCCCCCAGCTCGTGGTAGAGCAGTCTGCGGCCGGTCCCAGCTGTGTAGACAGCTCTGCAGGCCGGTCCCAGCTCGTGGTAGAGGAGCTCTGCAGGACCGTGCCCCAGTTCGTGTAGAAGCAGTCTGCAGGGCGGCCCCAGCTCTTGTGGTAGGCCTCCACGGGGCCGGCCCGCTCGTGTAGAGCAGCTCTGCAGGACGGCCAGCTCGTGTAGAGCAGCTCCGCGGGGCCGGCCCCAGTTCGTGTAGAGCAGGTCTGCAGGACGCGGCTTTATTCAAGGTCAGAAGCAGCTTCCGCGGGGGTGGCCCCCGCTCGTGTAGAAGCAGCCTCGCGCGGGGCGGCCCGTCGTTAGAGCAGGTCTGCAGGACCGGCCCCAGTTCGTGGTAGAGCAGCTCTGCAGGACCGGTCCAGTTCGTGTAGAGCAGCTCTGCAGGAACCGGCCCCGTTCGTGTGGAGAGCAGGTCTGCGGGACCGGCTATTCAGGTCAGAAGCAGCTCCGCGGGCCGGCCCCAGCTCGGTAGTGTGAGCAGCTCTCAGGACCGGCCCAGCTCTGAGTGTATCGAGCAGGTCCTCGCAGGACCGGCCCAGGTTCGTTGCTAGAGCAGCTCTGCGGGGGCCGCGGCCCCAGTTCGTGTAGAGAGCGTCTGCAGGGCGGCCCCAGCTCGTGTAGAGCAGCTCTGCAGGACCGGCTATCAGGTCAGGAGCAGCCCCGCGGGACCGGCCCCAGTTCGTGTAGAGCAGCTCTGCAGGACCGGCTCCAGTTCGTGTAGAGCAGCTCCGCGGGGCCGGCCCCAGTTCGTGTAGAGCAGCTCTGCGGGACCGGCCCCAGTTCGGTGTAGAGCAGCTCTGCAGGACCGCTCAGTTCGTGTAGGAGCGACTGGCAGGACCGGCCCCCAGGTTCCGTGTAGAGCAGTTCGTGTAGAGCAGCTTGCAGGACCGGCTCTAGTTCGTGTAGAGCAGCTCTGCGAAGGACCGGCTCCAGTTTCGTGTAGGCAGGTCTGCAGGACCGGGCCCAGTTCTTTTGTAGAGCAGCTCTGCAAGGACCGGCCCCAGTTCGTGGTAGAGTCAGCTCTGCAGGGCCGGTCTCCCAGTTCGTGTAGAGCAGGTCTGCAGTGACCGGCTCCAGTTGTGTAGAGCAGCTCTGCAGGAACGGCCCCAGTTCGTGTAGAGCAGGTCTGCAGGACCGGCTCCCAGTTGTGTGAGCAGCTCTGCAGGACCGGCCAGTTTGGTGTAGAAGTCTGCGAGGACCGGCCCCAGTTGTGTAGAGCAGCTCTGCAGGGCCGGCCCCAGTTCGTGTAGAGCGGTCTGCAGGACCGGCCCAGTTTCGTTGTAAGCAGCTTGCGGGGCCGCCCAGTTCGTGAGAGCAGCTCCGCGGGGGGCCCCAGTTTCGTGTAGAGCAGTCTGTCAGGAACCGGCCCCAGCTTCGTGTAGAGTAGCTCTTGCAGGACCGGCCCCAGTTCGTGTAAGCGCAGCTTCTGGCCAGGACCGGTCCAGTTCCCTGTGTTAAGCAGCTCTGCAGGCCGGCCCCAGTTTGTTGTAGAGCAGTTCTGCAGGACCCGGCCCCAGCTCGTGTATGAGTAGCTTGGCAGGCCGGACCCAGTTTCGTGTAGAAGCAGCTTCTGAGACCGCTCCAGTTCGTGTAGAGCAGCTCTGCAAGGACGGCCCAGTTTCGTGGTAGAGCAGGTCTGCAGGAACCGGCCAGTTTCGTGTAGAGCAGCTTTGCAGGACCGCCCCAGGTTTCGTGTAGCGCAGCTTGGCAGGCCGGCCAGCTCGTGTAGGCAGGTTTGCAGGGCCGCCCCAGTTCGTGTAAGAGCAGCTTCTGCAGGACCGGCCCGTTCGTGTGAGCAGCTCTGCAGGACCGCAGTTCGTGTAGAGCAGCTCTACAGAACCGGCCCCAAGTTCGTGTAGAGCAGCTCCCGGCGGGGCCGGCCAGTTCCGTGTAGAGAGCTTCTGCAGGACGGCCCCAGTTCGTGTTTTAGAGCAGCTCTGGCGGACCGCCCAGTTCGTGTAGAGCAGCTCTGCAGGGCCGGCCCCCCCAGCTCGTGTAGAGAGCTCTGCAGGACCGGCCCCAGTTCGGTGTCAGAGCAGCTCTGCAGGACCGGCCCCAGTTCGTGTAGAGCAGCTCTGCAGGACCGGCTATCAGGTCAGAAGCAGCTCCGCGGGGCCGGCCCCAGTTCGTGTAGAGCAGCTCTGCAGGACCGGCCCCAGTTCGTGTAGAGCAGCTCTGCAGGACCGGCCCCAGTTCGTGTAGAGCAGCTCTGCGGGACCGGCCCCAGTTCGTGTAGAGCAGCTCTGCAGGACCGGTCCCAGTTCGTGTAGAGCAGCTCTGCAGGACCGGCTCCAGTTCGTGTAGAGCAGCTCTGCAGGACCGGCCCCAGTTCGTGTAGAGCAGGTCTGCAGGACCAGAGGTCGAGTCCAGTCCAACAGAGGTCAGAAGACACGACACGGGTGGTGTAGAGCTCGAGCTCTAATGTGCGTTCGTGTTTTAGCTGTTTGTAATCTCCTTGTGTGGGGAGGAGGGGCGAGTCTGCTATTTTATTCCGCCTCTCCTCATCTCCTGTCATCTTCTCTTCGCTGAGAGCACACACAGCTAAATTATGAACCCAAACAGCCTGAGCCTCAGCTAGGGACCGGTGTTTGTGTGTAAGGCAATGTACACGGCTTTTAACCCGGCAGCCACTGGAGTATTTTTGGATAACACGACTCACTGGGGGGGGGGGGGATATCCCGTCGTATCTTCTGAGCCAATGGGATGATCACGCTGACCCAAACAGCAGTCGATAGCCTAGGGAATTTCTTCGACGCGTATTCATTTCAGTTTATCTGAAGGTCACCAGTGACGTCACAGGTAAGGTCAAGGACAAATATTTGAACGTTTCTGATAACGCACAGTTTTGCCGTAACTATGGAGCTAGAGCGGTGTGAAATATATGTGATGCCTTAATACATGTATCGAAAATTGGAAGCTACACATGACACCATCCCCGTACATTGTATTAAGTGAGGTCATCTCAGGTCAAGAGGTCAAAATGCAGTTTTGGGTTTAATAAGCTTTAAGATGCATGTTTTTCGCCCATATTTTCATCCTGAGCACGGAAAATAGCATCATAAAAATTCGTATATGCAAACCAAAGCACAATATCGGTCAGAGGTCATGGTCAATGTCACCAATTTTCACAATCATAGGTATGGGCTTATACTTTATGACACTGAATCATACGACTGAAATGTAAATGTGCAGCGTTTCTTAGCACCGTCTCTACCTTTTGTTACTTGTCATGCCCGTTATTGACGTAGTCAAGATCGTAGCAATGTGTTGCAAGTTATGCCACAAACTATGTGCTATGTAGACCGATCATTTTCAACCATATTTTTTGAAAATTATCACAAACTTCGAAATTATTTCGAAAAATATAGCTCTGATTTTAACATTTGTGTAAATTTCGTGATGCAATAAATTACAATTTCGAGTAGCAGTTTGATAGTGCCGTTCTTTAACTGTTTTTTTTTTTTTTTAGTTATCATAATGACTGTATTTTCCACAATGTTTAATGTACGGCCTAATTTTGCTCGAAATTTGTCGGAAGTAACGTCAGTATGACGTCATTTGCTCGTGACACATTAAAACCTCAATATTTATATTTTGCCGACATGCGTAAAAAGAACGCCCAAGAAGGCACTGGAAGTTTCGCGTTGATAGCTGCATTTTATCTTGAGATATTATAAATATTCCTCAAGGGGGGGGGGCTAAAAAATCCCCCCTCCTCAGCAAGGGCAGATCTAGCCGGCCGTCTTCGGGGGAAACCGTTTTGAGCGAACATTACCTAATACCTACCCCAATTTCAAATTTCTTGTCGGATTTGGGCCACTTTATTTTGCAGCCTCCGGGTTTCCGATGATTTTTTAAAAAGCTTTTCGACCCTTTGGGATATCACAAAAATGTCAGCTTGCAGTTTTGATGCTACAACATTGCCTTACCCTGAGCAAAACTATGTCAATTGTCAGCTGTACCCAGGGGCATCGCCGATATTTGTAGTGGGAGGTCGGCTAAAATGACGAAAATTTTCACCTCATGTTTATGTTTCTTTTCAATCCTTTGCAGCATTTATCATGTGGATTTTCATGTTATAGTAGGTACTTATTTAGCGCAGCGAAGCGGCGCGAAATTGTATTCGGCTTTGCCTGATAAACCCAGAAAAATAGGCGGTGGGCCTTATCAAGAATAAGAAGCTAAACATTCTATTAATTAAATTCACCGTTACAACAAACCGAAGACGATAGTGATGACTTCGTTAAGACGATGGTCACTGATGTGACGCCGCGAAGCGGGATGCAAATGTTAATTTTAGGTCGTGTAATTGTTTTTTAATAGGTACTGGAACCACACCGTGAGTGGAGCCAAACCTCAGGTAGCCCCTATTCCTGGTTGCACATCTCGGTATGATGAATCATATTTAAATAGAGGTAGTTTTTCATATGCATATTCTTCGGAGGGTAAATCACGATGACCGGTGGCAGTCACCGCTCAATGGTACATATGATAATAATAATTGTTTACATATGTATCGAACTGTAACAAACAACTGGTAACAGCGCAAATTGTTTGAAAACAGCAAGAGGCAGAGCGACTTTTCCACATATAAATGGTCCCAGCGGATCTGGAGGAGCCTGGGGAGAGATGGATCCGGGATATAGTCCTGACATGGTCCCACTGTTAGCTCTTCGGTCCAGCAAGTTGGGCACCATTGGAGCAGCTTCCGGGTGCCGATGTCCGCGTCTAAGCGTTCGCGTCGCCTTTTTTCGACGCCTTTTTCGCAACTCAGCAGACTAGTTAAACATGTAGCTCGCTTGAAAGTTAATATTTGATGAAGGGAGTGGGCCCTGGTGCCAGCATTACCGCCAATAAATTTAATGTAATTTAAGCGTCTGCAATAAATTTAATATAATTATTTTTCCATTTTCCAAATTTCTATAAGCAATTGGAAAACTTGTGTCATGCCGCGAAGCCTAACGAAATTTTCCACTTTTGTCTGTGGATAGCTGGATTTTGACTGCTGGAAAGGCAATTTTACGATAATTTGTGTTAACAACTGGGAACTTGTGTCATGCCGCGAAATTTTGTCTTTTTTGCTGTGGATAGCTGAATTTTGAATGCTGCGAAGGCAATTTTTACGGTAAATGGTTATTTTTCTCCCCCGTTTGTGAGGGTGAAACATAGTTTGTCCCCCCTTGAACGAGTTTTTTTGGGGGGGCATGGACCCGTTGTCCCCTCCCCCTGGATCCGCCATTGCTCCTCAGTGACTCGCGGGTTAAGGCGCAGGGTAATTATAGGACTTATTTATGGGTCACAAATAATACAAGTAATGCAGTAAATAGGCTCCAGTATTTTTCGTGCGCTAGTTTTATTAAACTTGAAAAGGTTTGTATTTGTCTTAATTTAAATCGGTACGGGACGTTGTGTTGCCTTTTATGAAAGACATACATAATATACACATTAGGTACTACGATGAATTATCTGTAGGTATGTATTAAATACGGTCAGTGTTCCTTTTTGCAGAAAACGCATGTAGGTCGCTGGTTTCGTGCTATTCATGAACCCCTCTATTGCACACATAAGCAAAACAGAAACAAATTAAATATGTTTTTCATTTGAGACAAACTGCGATTTAAAATGGTCCAAAGTGGCCAATTACTATTATGGTCATTCTTTGTTGCCTAAGTAAATATTAAATTCGTATGACGAGAAATGTATCATATCATCATATCCGAATGACGGGACGAAATTGTGTCAGCACCAAAAAAGAGCAGCAGCCAGCAGCTATAGCTAAACCGGCTTATCAGACACAGATAGAAAGTTTCCCTGAGGATTATTATAATTTGTATGCCAGAAAAAGTTAGCAATTACTTCCTATTATTGGAGGGTAGCGATCTAACCTAGCATCTCTTCATTATTTCCTTTCGAACTAATATAGGTACCAGAAAGAACAGACGCATCATTACTCCGAAACGAATAACTAAGCCGAAAGCGTTGAAGGTAGGACAGATAGTTCAGGTGAAGGTAGGACCAGTTAAGTCAGGTGAAAACGGACTTAACTGGTCCGGAAGTAATGTGTTATCAGAATCGTCAAACAATTAATTTGGCCTTGCATGTCAGCAAAGTAGTTCCCCAAGGCTCTGAAAGTTTGCCTGGCGGAGAGTGTCGCCCGCACGCCGCTGTGCTTCTGCCAGAAAATGGCGAATGGCTCTCCATGTGCTCTCCATCACAGAAAATGGCGTCCAGTCTCTGCAAAACTTCACGAAGGATTGTGGCAGTGGGAAGCAGAAACAAAGCGTTACTCAAAGTTGTCGAGGCGAGAAAAACAGGTAACTCATCGCATGACACATGAAATACAACACTTATATACGCGTGTAAAGAAATTGGTCGCGGAAAAGGCTCTGCTATAATCACACATCTTTCTTCTGTGCATTGATAAGCAGGCGTGGACTAGATTGAGCTGCACTGTGCTATCCACACGCACTGTCTACCGTTCTCAAATAAATCTCTGCGCTTTCGCTGTCCACTCTGAGTATGCTTCGCAAATTGTCCGTTAATGGAGCAGCTGAATGCCTCGATTACAATTGTATCTTCTGCGACATCCGAGCACAGGTGTTTAAACAATAACCATTAATTTAAGCATTCCAGTTGATGCAGATCACGTTTTGGTTAAGTGCGACAAGCTCGTAGTGATAAAATTAATAGGTCTGTTTAATGTATTTGTTTCAATGCAGCATTAAAATTGCATTTCAAGCGTTTCAGAATAATTGTTCCTAACTGCCAACAACTTGTTTGGTTCTTTATAAGCAGTGACTTGGCCGACCTTTCCAATTGCCTTGACTGGATGCAGTTCACTGGGCCGAAGAACAGCCCGCCGCGTATTAGCATCTTGATAACGCAACTCCTATCAGACAGGTATTCTTAAGCGTCTCATGGGGCCCGCCGAAATGGAGACTTCACTAACTAGATTGCCTATTTCCTGATAGCGAGTTGGAGAGGGAAGCCGAAGTGGTACGCATTATTTCATACGGGATGGACTGCCACGGAACTCGACTCGTTGCATTAAACTCCACTCGCTGCCTATTGGGAATGGAAACAGAGAGAGAGAGAGAGAGCCGAGAGGGCAATCGAATGTAACACAAAGCTAAATATCATGGATATCTTAGACGAATAACCGCGCAAATGAAGCACTGCAGCACAGCACAAAGCAGGACACAGGCAATATTATGTATGAAAGCGAATAAATATGCATTAATCACGTGAGTACATGAAAACAAACAGAGCTGCCATAACACAAAATAATTTATTCAATGCAGGCAGCTGCAGAACTGAAGGCTGATGAGTTTAAAGAGAGACACACGCGAGAAAATAACAAACAAGGTCCGACAGACGAATACGTTGTATCATAGGCTCCTCAGTTCTCAACATCCAACTTCACCCCGAGCCCAATCATACCAAGAGCCCAGTCTTACCAAATGCCGAGAATGGGGAATTACGGCATATTGGTGCGCCGGCCTGCAAAACATCTGGGACCTGGGATCGATCCGGGAATATTTCTATCATCAGCCCAGTCCTCTACCGACCAGACTATTAAGACGAACCAAACGCCGCGGTTAAATAAGTGCGGCATTCTGAGCACTCTATTTACGGCATGCCGTACTTACCGCATTCACGGCACTTGGTAAGATTGGGCTCCGGTCGCTCCTCGTGTAACCTCCAGTAGCCTTTTTCATAAAGATTAACACACCGGTTGTATGTGTAGTTTGTAGGTTTGTAGCAGGCACATAATATGTTATATGTATTATAATAACATATTATAATAATATAGAAACATACTATATGTAGGCACATTTACAATTATACTTACACAGCGTGTGCAATTTTGTTATACAACATATTAAGTGTGTAAGTTGTACAATCGGAATCTACAACCTACACATACAGCCGATGTGTAAATATATTTATGAAGAAGGCTACAGGTCGCATCCCCAGTACTCCTTAGTCCCACCCCGAACTCGTCCAAGTCGCCCCCAAATACCTCCAAGTCGCCCCCCCCCTCCACACCCAAATACGCCAAGCTACCCCCTAAATACCCCAAAGTTGTCCCCGAAGTCCCTCCTGTATGGCCCCGAAGAACCTCCTATATCGCTCCCGAGTCCCTCCCGGCCCCGCAACAGGCGGAGCGCCGCGCCGTCGGGCCGTCTCCTCCAACGGATCCATCACGATGGTGGCAATGTTGCGCCGGATTACCGCCTAGAATGAGGCGGCCAGCGACGTAATCTGGGTCATTTGGCGCCCCCCCCCCGTCCAGCCCGTAACCGGCGTCACACCGCAGCCGCCGGTACATAGCACTCTACACGAGGACACGGTGCTGACACTGACACAGTAGTTCCCGAGTGCTCAGACAGAGGATACTGGATAGTGTGCTAATAGAGCGTCGAACGTTTCTGGTGCTCACTGGCGACTGAGGATGACAATGTGGCGGAGAGGGGTGTTTTGCGTCAATTGTGTTCTTATCTCTCTTTTTTCTTTTTCTTTTTACTAATTCCGTACATGTTTTCTTTCTTATTTATTATTTTCAAATTAACAAACAGATTGTGTGAACAATCTGGGTACCGGTGTAAGGCATTTACAAATAATGACCGAGAGATGAAATAAGATTTACACATATTTACATAATTGAATAACTAGTTAATTATTTCTATTCGAGCACCTTACTGGCACTCAGTTTGTATTTTCACAAACAGGCGTTCAACATGTAAAATACTGCGTCTCTTAGCTGACATTCAAATCAGAAATGTTTCCGAAGTTCGCACTATTGTCCCACGCGGTCAACCCATCTACGGCGTCAAACTAACGGCAACAGTGACGTAACGGCTGACGTCAGTGAAAACGAACAGAAACGCTGCCCGCTCAGCAAACGCGGCGGACTAGCGATGAGCTCGTCCCAGACGTCTTTGCACTGATGGCCTTTGATCCCTGGCTTGATGAGCTCCGAATCCGATCGTACCTCCTCACCCGCTGCCGTCATCAAAGTGAATCCACTCGCCATCCCAGGTAGCAGCTTTATATGATTACGGAATCATGCGACCCAGGTAGGGGTGAGCCGCAGTTTGGGCTTCAACTGATGCTCCTCCATCCGTGACAGTCTCCCCGAGGTCAAGGTTGGAGGACGAGTCTAATCTCGGGAGCCACGGGGGGAAGGGTTGTCGGTGGTAGGCTGGATAGAGGGAGGGGCTAACCCTTGCTGTTGGCCCTCCTTGTCTCTGATGACCCTCCGGGGGGGGGGGGGCAGAACGGTAGGGCGGGCGGAGGGGTTTGGTGGGGGTAGCTGGTGGGGGAGGGGGCTAACGCCTGCTGTCTCTTGGCTCCCCTTTGTCTCATGATGACCTCAACGGCCGCTCTGATGACCTCCGGGGGAGGCGGGGGGGCTAGAACGGCGGGGCGGATAACGAGAGGGCCTCGCCCCAAGCTCGTACTACATCAGACAGGGTGGGGCTGGGTGGGTGTCGCCCCGTGTCCACTGCCACTCAGGGGCTGGGTGGGTGTCCCCCCGTGTCCACTGCCACTCAGACGGACCGCTGATTGGTGCTGACGATAGGGTGACAATGGAGGACAGTCAACGCCATTGACGGGTGACAGAAGAGGACAGTCAACACCAATGAGGGGGTAACGATGAGGTGACAGAAGAGGAACCTAGTAGAGCACCCCGTAATGAGGGGGGTAACGATGAGTGTGAACGACGAACGCAGCACGTCGAGCATCCATTGGCAGCATGTGACAGTGCGGGTTGATCGCAGAAGAGGCATACGCCATAGATACGCGACTCTCGATGAGGGTTGATCGATGGGTGACAAAATTGGAAGCAGTCAACACATTGAGAGGTGACGTAGGGTGACATCAACAGGAGGGGGGAGTGAACCATGTCCGGTGAACTATTCAGTGGGTGATCATATGACTGTTCACAGTAACGTCGAGTTGTCAGAGTCCAGGCGAGTCGGCGCCGGACGCGGTCTGTCTGACAGCGTCCCGTGATGCCGCTGGAGATGATGACCGAACATTGGGTTCATGTCGCACACGATTCACGTCGCCAGAGCAGTGGGTTTCACAGACGAATGTGGGACTCCGCTGCAGGACAGTGGGTGTTCAACAGACGATTGGTTGCCGCTGCGGGGAGTGACGGCCAGGGCTTCGAATCTCTATGAGAGTCCGTGTGTCAGAGCAGGGCACGATTTGGACTGCAGTAATGGTAACAGGGCCATGCGGGTACGGGGCGCTCAGTCCGACAATGCAGTAAATCAACATAGCGATATACCCACTCCAGGGGATGCAGGTTCCGGTCTCGCTTCCCGTTCGGAGGCTTCAGCCCTCACGCGGCCTTCCCCAACTATGTCGTTCACCCTCCCCCAATTTTGATCGAGGATACTAGTCGAATCTGGGGAGAAAATCTGTATTTTGTGATTGTGATGGTGCTCCTTTTTTACTCCAGCTGAGTAACTTCGCCCCCACTTTGTTGGAGGAGGCAATAGCGTCCCCTGCCGCAGCGTCGGATCCGAATATCTAGGCTATTGTATAGTTTCGCCGTATGACCCGCGACTGGGTCCGCTCGCGTCACTCGATACGCGATTGTATCTGGAGTCTTACACACTTATAGACCACTCGAAGGTTATTCGAATGTCTAAAATAAGTTAAATAATGTTCTGAATTTTATTGAAATAAAAAACAACCAGGGATATAATACTGACATCACCAAAATGAAAGCAGACGTAATAGTGTATTGCAATGGCCTGGCAAATTGTGTCGATGTTTTTCTTCCTGCTTACCAAATAGTGTTGTCTTTCATGTGGATGGGAAGAAATACTGCTTTAAAATCACATCAACAATGCGTGGTCATCAAATCATCTCCTATACAGATACAGTGATTCCATGCGACACAAAGGTCCAGCAGGGATCGCCTTTCAGCCGATACGAAGTAGCTACTTCTACGGTGGTGAGTTTTCTAAACGTACGTACTCAGTGCCGTCTACCTCTCGTTATATCCCACTCATAACCGATAGTACGAGCTGGGATCGCAATTGGCCAGGTTTAGCTGTCTCAGGCTATCTCTTATTTCTGAGTACCTACTTCCAGCTGCTTTTGATAACGATGTTCTGAACAAAACTGTCCTCGGCGATTATATGCTATCTTACCTTCTCAGTTTATTTTTGTACGCCATTCACTTAGCATTGTAGGTAGTTATACAGGATAAGACAAAATGATAGTCTTGCGATGTTAATAGCTCTTTTCACGTCATATATGCAATATCCATTTATCTGTCGGAGATAATTCGGCGGGCTAGTTAGTAATTTAAATGGTATGGTCAAGGTCATGTCTCTCATCCATTTGAAACGCATTAGTTGCGATATTGTGGATATTGTTATCAATCACCGATGAGCATATCCCAGATACCTAATAAGGTAATACTCAAACATTTCTGGTTGCTGACCAGTGATCACCCCCTCCCCCTCCCCCCAATCAGTAATCACGTACACTCATCCTTTAACCTCTCAGACGGCCTCAATCACCGTTAACGGAGTCAAACTCAAAACCATCGCATCACGGACCTCAGCTCATCACAGGCCTCAGCTCTCCGCTGTGACAGCCTCCGAGGGTCCAACATCTGCCATCTCAGGCGGTGACTGGACTGGATCAGTCCCTCTCCCTCTCCGACTGGACTGGATCAGTCCCACTCCCTCTCCGACTGGACTGGATCAGTCCCACCTCCCTCTCCGACTGACTGGAAATCAGTCCCCACCCCTCTTTCCGACTGGGACTGGATCAGTCCCACTCCCTCTCCGACTGGGACTGGATCAGTTCCCACTTCCCTCTCCGACTGGACTGGTCAGTCCCACTTCCCTCTCCGACTGGACTGGATCAGTCCCTCTCCCTCTCCCGACTGGACATGGATCAGTCCCACTCCCTCTCCGACTGGACTGGATCCAGTCCCACTCCCTCTCGACTTGGACGGATCAGTCCCACTCCCTCTCCAACTGGACTGGATCAGTCCCTCTCCCTCTCCGACTGGACTGGATCAGTCCCTCTCCCTCTCCGACTGGACTGGATCAGTCCCTCTCCGACCCGTCCAGGCCCGACCGCCGCTGCCGGGAGGACGGTCGGGCTGCTCTCCACTCCGTCTTGCTCCAGTATCGATCCCAGTGTTCATCTCCGCTGATCGGCAGCACTCATCGCGCCGTGAAGCGTTCACCACAAACGTCCCGACCGCGCCACAAACGTCCCGACCGCGCCACAAACGTCCCGACCGCGCCACGGACGCCGCCGCCGACACCGCCGCAGGATTGAAGTGCTTAGCCTAATGAGCTGACTCAGATGTCAAATTGACCGTGAGGACGCTGATGAGGCACCCCGATCATAATTGCTGGTGGCGAGGGAGGGGGCAGGGGGGGCGTAAGGGGTGCTGATGGCGAGGAGGGAGGAGAAAAAAGAGGAGGTTGGTAGGTACTATGTACATTGGCCGGCCAGTATGGGTTATTATTTATTAATGGCCATTGGCTAATGACCATGTGTACAGATTTCGTTCACAGACCACGTCATTTCCAAGCCAACATGGATTTTCGTTTGCTTTGCGTAGAACTTTACTAGGTGTTGTCCGGCGACTCCGTGGGCTTCGCTATCAATTAAAGTTAAATATTAACTAGTTTCATTGCAAATGTGCAGCTTTTACAGTGGCATTCTACTCAAAGTTTGCTACTGAATAATGTCTTCTAAAACTCGTTTGGAATTAAGCGACGGCAATTTGTATCTTTAACGATTTGTATGCACAAATTTCCCCTGCCAGGGTATATAGGTAGTAGGTACTAGGTAGGTATTTACAATCTTATATGCTTGTGAGCTGTGCGATTGGTACAAATCATTGCGTGCAGCGTGAGCCATAGTGAGCATTGCCTCAATGATTATTCCCTGTGACGAAGTGCGGCTTACAATCAAGATTCGCGGGGCTCGGGGTTACACAATTGGTGATTCTTCTCAGGACCAACGAGCGAGATCCGACTGCATACGGCCTCTACCCGCACCGCATTAAAAGGCGCAAGAGCTACTGGCGCGACATCTATAGCTTCATCGTTTGACCTCGCCACCATCCTGTCCACTATAGGTGACGCCACGGCTTTAATGAAAAGGACGGCGGTAGAAATGCATCGTGAGGAAGAACAACCAAGTCCGTTGCTCACGGCATGATCACTATTCACAAGCTGAGGTCATGCTGATTCCACGACCATTGACCATGAATCAGAGGTATATTATCTCAAAATCAAATGAGGGGCAGAACACAGGTCCAGACCGTACGATTTTTTGATATGTATTCCCATCTTATTGCAATATATTGAATAGGGTCTTGTTCGATATACAAGAGCATATCTTACTCTAATTTTGATTTCTTTGGATTTTTTTTTATGTTTCCCTTTTCATATATTGCTGCATGTCGAACTGGTGTTTAAGTTGAAGGGGACGAGCTACAAGTTGAGGTTTTAGTCACTTTACTGAATAGATAGCATCCTACACCCTGCCATGCATGTGACACTTTACAGCTGCATGGAAGATCATCAAGGGCATACGGTACCTACCTATACTTCTGGTTCAGATAGGATAATATTTTACTTTTCATTGCAAGCATGCTGACTTCCATACCTATTTTGCTACAAAACTGTACGCTCGTGCAGGGTGCCCAAGATATTAGAGTTATACTGAGGTGAGTGTTCTCCTCCAGAATATATGATAAGACTCAGGCTATTTGGTCGAATATTTCGGAAGGCGTTGTTACGTGCATACACCTACCTATCACTCGTCATTTTTTGGAAATGCAGGAAAATACTTCACACAATTGCTCAAAATCAAAACATTCTCCACCTGAATCTGCGCAGTGCTCATTAAAGGGAATGTTTCACTTCTCTGAAAGTTGTCCAATGTACGCCGCTTGTGGTGCAAAATATGAAAGTAAGTGCTGCCGAACAAGATTCTTGACATTTGTTTCTCACAAACATGTGCTCAAATTTAATGAAAACTAAGTTTTAAGTATTTGGGCTGGATAACGTCATATGAAGGAATTTTTTGGAAATAAAAAAACCTTCACGCTGCAATTAGTATGACTAGTGTATGGCTAATGTTAGACCAATGTAAAATAAGTTCTACTTTCATCAACATTCGATAAAAAGGGATGACGAATCGGCTTTGAGACTTACCCTAATTACACTAGGGCCTTATTTTTGCAGATTGTCAAAACCAAACTCAGAATTTACTTTCATTAGACCTCTGTGGGTTGTTTTAACTTCTACCAATACTTAATTTCAATGGAATTCCAACAACTTGGCCATCTCAACTAAAATCTTATGTTAATGTGAAACATTCCCTTTAACTTAGCCCGGACACAATCAGAAGAAAATATCACGGAGTACCTAGTAACCCGAAACTAAGAGCCATTCCGCGGTCATACCAGGGACACACCTCAAACATCTACAGAGCCCTTCCCATCTGAATAGGCCCATCAATGCTGCTCTATGAAACACTACCCCGAGTGTCGTTTCGGGTCCGGAGCGGTCGGCAAATGTAATTTGCCGACTCGGTCCGGCATGTCAGGGCCATAATTGAGGATTTGCTGGCGGCGGAAAATGGCCTAGTTGGCGTTATAGCCGGAGCTGAAGCGCTGCACGCTTACGAGAAGTCCTCGGAAGAACAGGACATGAATGCGCTGCAGCACGATGCTGCAGGCCAGGATTTCCTGCAGTTACGCTACACCTACCTTCTCTACTAGGTAAGCCCAACGCTCAGTGCGCTCACCAACAGCGGCGGTACTACCCGCCCTGCAGGTGGAAACTTGCCGCAAAATGTGAGCAAAAGTTCACGTAATGGATGCGAAGAAAACCCGCAGAGTTTTTGCTTTTTTAGAAACCCTTCCTAAGGGCTAGATTACATAGATCAACTTGGTTGCTTGACAGTTTTGAAGTGCAGCGGATTACGGAATCCCACAGACAAACGCACCTGATGTGTCGCGTCCGTGGTGTTGCGCGGAAATACATACCTATACATACGTGAACAGCAGGGCTGTAGTTTTCCTGGTCAGTTGAGTAGGCTTCAGCCCCTCCCCAACTTTGCTTCAGCACCCCCCCCCCCCAACTTGGACGAGGAAGTGGGTCAAATCAAGGAAGAAAATTGTGTTTTTGTGGATTGTGACAGTACTTAAAGCGATTTTCCCAGCTAAGTCCCGCCCCCCGCCCCCAAAAAACATCCATGGAGAAGCTACTCTCCTGGTGAACAGTAAACACGACTACAGCAATAGACCGTGCCATTTTACAATGGAATGTACCTATCCTCGCAAAAAAACTTGCACACACAATTGGCGGAGGTTTGTTCGCTGAAGATGTGATAAACCTGATGTCATTTCAGCTATGGTGGCAAAATCGGAGATAATATCCAATAGCACTCCTCCCTCTCTCCTAAGCTCTTTGTGGTAGCCCGTGATATATCATGGCACCCTTGTCTGTATCGCAACGCACGGCCAGCTAAAACCCGTCCCGGCGAAAGGCCCGTGTCGATGTAGGCATGCCTCAGCCAAGCATGTAGGTAGACAATGAGCAAAGGTTGTCGAAGGATGTTCAAGATCATCCAAAAGCCGCACTTCAAGTAGGATATAGACGCTCTGCTTCGGCAAATAAGGTTCTGGATGCACGACGGGTATTTTTGTTTTTGCTTTTTTGATGAGCTTTTCGGTTTTCAGAATTTTCCGTATCAAAAACTCTACTTTTGAGCTCTACCTTAATATACCATTGAGCTCTAGCCTCTACATGTGGCGTCGTCAATACGGGAGATCAGCGTTTCTTCTCTCGCGTGTGTTTTGTAAGCGGAAAAAAATATCCCGTAGGACAGTAATGAAGATACTATACCTACATATTTCGTTTTCCATACGTTGATGAACATAAGTACCATTTAATCGTTGTTCATTTTGTGAGAGCACACCCAATCCATGTGTAAATTCACAGTTATTTGTCTTGATAGCTTATTCGGTACAAATTTGTAGAGAGTGGAATTCAAATGATCGTTTTAAAAGGGTGATTAAGCTTCAAACAGAAACGCGAGAAAGTAGCATTTATTATTGGATCACGACTCACGAGCGAAAGTTCAGTCAACCTCGTGAAATAATTTTAGATCGCCGCTTTTTTATCGGTTTTGTAGCCGACGGCAATATCGCTCGTTTGAAGTCGAGATCGACTCGACGCAAAAGCCGACCTAGTCCAGCTCAGCGCCGTCGCAACAGTGCGGGCTTAGCAGTAAAGCCGGTAGTGGTTGTCGAATTGAACCTGTCCCCTGTCACCCTCGGATGGAGTTGTGCAGCATTCCGAAAGTTGTGGTAAACTCAAGTCTGGCTGAAATAGTATTCTCAAATCTTACCCCAACGCGATTCCGGTCTCCGACTCAAGGGAGCAATAAGTCTTTTGAGTAGATTCTCCTTTTCGTTGTATTTGTGTTCATTTTCATTTCAGACATCCTGCGGTGCCTTCCACGTGGCACCGGCTATGCCTCTCCGCTCTCTCCGCTCTCTCCGCTCTCTCCGCTCTCTCCGCTCTCTCCGCTCTCTCCGCTCTCTTCGCTCTCTTCCGCTCTCTCCGCTCTCTCGCTGCTTCTCTGCTCTCTCCGCTCATCTCCGCTCTCCCGCTTCTCGCTCTCTCCGCTCTCTCCCGCTCTCTCCGCTCTCTCCCGCTTTCTCTCTCTTCTCCGCTACTCTCTCCGCTCTCTCCGCTCTCTCCGCTCTCCCGCTCTCCCCGCTCCCACGCTCCCCGCTCCCTCTTCCTCTCTCCGCTCTCCGCTCTCCTCTCTCCTCTCTCCTTCTCTCCTCTCTCCTCTTCTCCTCTCTCCTCTCTCCATCTCCTCCTCTCTCCCTCTCTCCTCTCTCCTCTCTCCCTCTCCTCTCTCCTCTCTCCTCTTCTCCTCTCTCCTCTCTCCTTCTCTCCTCTCTCCGCTCTCCGCTCTCCGCTCTCCGCTCTCCGCTCTCCGCTCTCCGCTCTCCGCTCTCCGTCCTCCTGCCGCCCGCGCACCATCGCGCCGCCGCGCCGACGCCTATGTAAATGTGTCGACTCGACTGGTGCGCTGACACCACGGAGAGATGGATGCGTCTAGAACAGGTAGGCGTCTCGAACCAGCGACGGTGACCTGGACAGTCATCCCGATACACTCACCGACAGGCGAGACGGGAGGTGTCGGTCGTCAGGCGGCGGCATCGGTATGTATCCTACTGAGTCACAAGAGCATGTCTTCAGGAGAGGAGATTAACCCATAGGGAGGGCTTATCCTCCTTCTCGCGGTACGGTCGAGGCCACCATCCGTTCCCGTGGGAAAATGGAACTTACGCACGCTATCACACAATATACCCACATATCACGCTGCTACTAGCTACGGTAGCAGTCACGGTTTTATGGAAGAAGTGTGACATTCGCAAATATTTGGAGAGGATGTGTTATGTTTATATGCATAATGATACAAGTATGTACAATGTGCATGCCGTGTGCATGTTAGGTGCATACAAATTATGGTAAAATAATTAGAACGTCACACTGTTACATAAAACAAGCAATCGGTCATGCAATTTAAAAGTCGTATATCTAACCCATTTACTAATCACTAGTCATGCAATAACTGCTATAGGTACCATGACGTGTCGGACGCCTATACAGCGCTAGCACCACGCCAACAGTCAGAGGTGGGCCGGGATGTACAGCACGTGGCCTACCCCAGAGGAGGATTCACACCACGCCAACAGTCAGAGGTGGGCCGGGATGTACAGCACGTGCCCTACCCAGAGGATTCACACCGCGCCAACAGTCAGAGGTGCGGGCCGGGATGGTACAAGGCACGTGCCTACCCCAGAGGAGGATTCACACCGCGCCAACAGTCAGAGGTGGGCCGGGATGTACACACGTGCCTACCCCAGAAGGAGGATTCACACCACGCCAACAGTCAGAGGTGGGTCGGGATGATACAGCACGAGGCCTACCCCAGAGGATTTCACACCGCGCCAACAGTCAGAGGTGGGCCGGGATTACAGCACGTGGCCTACCCCAGAAGGAGGATTCACACCGCGGCCCAAACAAGTCCAGAGGTGGGCCGGGAGTGTTACAGCACGTGGCCTTACCCAGAGGAGGATTCACACCACGCCAACGTCAGGGGTGGGTCGGGATGTACAGCACGCGAGCCTTACCCAGAGGAGATTCACACCACGCCAACAGGTCAAGTGGGCCGGGATGTACAGCACGTGTCCTACCCTCAGAGGAGGATTTCACACCAACGCCAACAGTCAGAGGTGGCCGGATGTACAGCACGTGGCCTACCCCAGTAGGAGGATTCACACCACGCCAACAGTCAGAGGTGGGGTCGGGATGTACAGCACGCGACCTACCCCAGAGAGGATTCACACCACGCCAAACGTCAGGTGGCCGGATGTTACAAGCACGTGACCTACCCAGAGAGGATTCCACACCACGCCAACAGTCAGAGGGGGCCGGATGTTACAGACGCGGCCTACCCAGAGGGAGGATTCACACCGCGCAACAGTCAGGGGTGGGCCGGGAGTACACACGCGACCTACCCCAGAGGAGGGTTCACACCGCGCCAACAGTCAGAGGTGCCGGGGGATGTACAGCACGCGGCCTACCCCAGAGGAGATTTCACACCGCGCCAACAGTCAAGAGGTGGGCCGGGATGTACAGCACGCGGCCTATCCCCAGAGGAGCAGATCACACCACGCCAACATCAGAGGTGGGCCGGGAATGTACAGCACGCGGCTACCCCAGAGAGAGGATTCACACCGCGCCAACAGTTCAGAGGTGGGCCGGGATGTACAGCACGCGGCCTACCCCAGAGGAGGATTTCACCACCGCGCCAACAGTAGAGGTGGGTCGGGATGTACAGCACGCGCCTACCCAAGAGGAGGATTCACACCACGCCACAGTCAGAGGTGGCCGGGATGTACAGGCACGCGGCCTACCCCATGAGGAGGATTCACACACGCCAACAGTCAAGAGGTGGGTCGGGATGTACAGCACGCGGACCTACCCAGAGGGAGGATTCACACCGCAGCCAACAGTCAGAGGTGGGTCGGATGTACAGCACGAGGCCTACCCCAGAGGAGGATTCACACCACGCCAACAGTCAGAGGTGGGCGGGAGTACAGCACCGCGGGCCTACCCAGAGGAAGGATTCACACCGCCGCCAAACAGTCAGAGGTGGGTCGGGATGTACGGCACGAGGCCTACCCCAGAGGAGGATTCACACACGCCAACAGTCAGAGGTGGATCGGGATGTACAGCACGCGGCCTACCCAGAGGAGGATTAACACACGCCACTCAGAGGTGGTCGGATGTACAGCACGCGGCCTACCCCGAGAGGATTCACACCACGCCAACGCTCAGAGGTGGGTCGGGATGTAACAGCACCGCGGCCTACCCAGAGGGATTCACACCACGCCAACAGCAAGAGGTGGGTAGGGATGTACAGCACGTCGCCTACCCAGAGGAGGATTCACACCACGCCAAACATCGGAGGGGGTCTGGGAGTACAGCAACGCGGTCTTACCCAGAGAGGATTCACACCACGGCACAGTCAGAGGGTGGGTCGGGATGTTTACAGCACGCGGCCCTACCCACAGAGGAGGATTCACACCACCCAACAGTCGGAGGTGGGTCGGGATGTACAGCACGCGCACCCCAGAGGAGGATCACACCCGCCAACAGTCAGAGGTGGGTCGGGATATTGTACACACGCGGCCATACCCAGAGGAGGATTCACACCACGCCAACAGTCGGAGGTGGTCGGGATGTACAGCACTGGTGGCCTACCCAGAGAGGATTCACACCACGCCAACTGTCGGAGGTGGGTCGGATGTACAGCACGCGGCCTACCCAGAGGAGGATTCACCACCACGCCAACAGCAAGAGGGGGTCGGATGTACAGCACAGCGGCCTACCCCAGAGAGGATCCCACACCACGCCAACAGTCGGAGGTGAGGTCGGGATGTACGCACGCGGCCCTACCCCAGAGGAGTATTCACACCACGCCAACAGTCCAGAGGGTGGGCGGTATGTACAGCACGCGCCTACCAGAGGGGATTCACACCACGCCAACAGTCGGAAGGTGGTCGGGATGTACAGCACAGTAGGCCTACCCAGAGGAGGATTCACACCACGCCAACAAGTCGGAGGGTGGGTCGGCGATGTACAGACGCGCCTTACCCCAGAGGAGATTAACCGCGCCAACAGTCAGAGTGGGTTCGGATGTACAGCCGGGCCTACCCCAGAGGAGGATTCACACCACGCCAACAGTCAGAGTGGGTCGGGTGTACAGACGCGGCCTACCCCAAGAAAAGGATTACACCACTGCCACATCAGAGGTGGGTCGGATGTACAGCACGTGCTACCCCAGAGGAGGATTCACACCGCGCCAACAGTCAGAGGTGGGTCGGGATGTACAGCACGTGGCCTACCCCAGAGGAGGATTCACACCACGCCAACAGTCGGAGGTGGGTCGGGATGTACAGCACGCGGCCTACCCCAGAGGAGGATTCACACCGCGCCAACAGTCAGAGGTGGGTCGGGATTGTACAGCACGCGGCCTACCCAGAGGAGGAATTCACACCACGCAACAGTCAGAGGTGGTCGGGATGTACAGCACGCGGGCCTACCCCAGGAAAAGATTCACACCACCGCCAAACAGTCAGAGGTGGGTCGGGATGTACAGCACGTGGGCCTACCCCAGAGGAGGATTCACACCACGCCAACAGTCAGAGGTGGGTCGGGATGTACAGCACGCGGCCTACCCCAGAGGAAGGATTCACACCACGCCAACAGTCAGAGGTGGGTCGGGATGTACAGCACGCGGCCTACCCCAGAGGAGGATTTACACTAGAGTTCGACATGGCTGAACTTTGCCTTGGCCGAGCCGCCCCTTAACCATGGCATCACAGCCACAGCCAGCCACAGCCGCTCCCTAATGTCATTGGCTGGCCGTTGGCCAGCCGTGAGGATTTTTGTAAATTTATATAATGTGTTTATTTTTGGTCTTCTGTTATGCCAAGGCTTGCCAAGGCTTGGCCAAGGCATGCCAAGGCTTCTTTTAATCATGATTGGTTTGATGAGATTGATGAGAAAAAATATCCAGGTAGACCATGCAGCCACAGCCGTAGCCACAGCCATGATCTAGACATTTTCCAGTCCGCCCCACCCCATTAGCCGTGGGGTTCGGCCAGCCATGGGGATAGCCGCCCCATGTAGACCTCTAATTTACACCACGCCAACAGTCAGAGGTGGGTCGGGGCACAGTACAGCACGCGGCCTATCCCAGAGGAGGATTCACACCACGCCAACAGTCAGAGGTGGGTCGGGATGTACAGCACGCGGCCTACCCCGAGGAGATTCACACCGCGCGAGCAGTCAGAGGTGGTTCGGGCACATAAGCACCGCGGCTACCCAGAGGAGGATTCACACCACGCACAGTCGGAGGTGGTCGGCGATGTACAGGCACGCGGCCTACCCCAGAGAGGATTCACACCACGCCAACAGTCAGAGGTGGGTCGGGATGTACAGCACGCGGCCTACCCCAGAGGAGGATTCACACCGCGCGAGCTGCCCGACGGCAATGCCCGTGCGTCACGAGTAATCTACTGAAATCGTTTTCCGAAGGTGGAAGGTCAGCCTCCCGCTGTGAGTCTGGCCTGTTCAGTGAACAAGTTTCAAAGTTTGAGGAAAAGTCAGCTCCCCGGGAGACTATTTCGCTCGCCGAGTGTCGATCTGAGGCAATTAGTTTTACCGCTCTCCAGAAGCATTCCCTCCAGGGGGCATCTCCGCTAGGCAGCTGCTGGCAGAAATCTGACAGACACATGCGCCACTATTCACGCCAGACGCACTCTGGTGAAATCCCGGCACACGTTGGGGAAATCCTGGCACTGCAGACCGTGATCAGCATGTATTCTCCATCGCTGGCCACGTGGAACATTGCATCCTGGGCGTATAGCCACCACTGGGGACACGAGGGACATTGCCTAGTAATTGTCAGCATCTCGCAATATGTTAAAATGTTTAAGCACATGTTCACCTATATTTGTCCTCAGTAATTTTCAGATCGTGACGACGCTCTTGCATTGCATCGCATTTGCCTCTGCGTTATATACATATATGCATTTAGGAACTATACCAGTGGTTCCCAGCCCTCTCGACACAATTACCCTTTTTCAGCAGTCGGAGGAGGCCATTACCCCAACCTTCAAAATGTATACCGATTTATAAAAAGCGTTAATTGTTTCCCAATGTGTTGTTGCATTGCACCAGTTTACATACTTCAATCGGAGCGTAGCAACTCGCAATAAAGACAAAGACTGTGAGCGCACATGTAATGGTGGGCTGTTTCGTGCTGTTCAGCTTCTCTGCAGGCCATTGTAAACAGACAGGTTTCCGTTTTAAAGCGTAATGTAACAGGAATGAGTAAGAAATGGGTGCGTCCTGTGCCTGTGCAGCTGTTTTATGGTGTGAGTATGTTTTAGCCGAGGGCTGCATCAAAGCTGTCTTGCGGAACATGTATGGTTAAACTTCGCAGGCCTTCGTTTCTCCGGCAGAATGGCTCCGTTACCACAAATGGGGTCATGACCCACCGTTTGGGAACCACTGATCTATACAGACAGCTTTGCATTACAAAATGTGGTCAATTGACCGATCTAACTCATCTACATTACGTTTGTAACAACTATTTCCACCAAAATTTTATCACACATCAACATGCAGTCTGTAGCTGACAAAAAGCTGACAGACTCAAACCCATTTAAATGTGACATACGTGATGTGACGTGACGTTAGCCTTAACGTGACGTCAGCCTAATCGTGACGTCAGCCTTATCGTGACGTCAGCCTTATCGTGACGTCAGCCTTAAAGGGAATGTTTCACTTATCTGAAAGTTATCCAATGTACGCCGCTTGTAGTGCAAAATATGAAGTAATTGCTGCCGAACACGATTCTGACATTTGGCTTCTCACAAAACCAGTGCTCAATTCATGAAAAAACTAAGTTAAGGTAATTTGGGCTGATACGTCATATAAAGGGAATTTTTGGGAAATAGATCAAAACCTTCACGTGCAATATGATGACAAGTGTATGCTAATGTATAGGCAAATGTAAAACAAGTCTTACTTTCATCAACATTGATAAAAGAGAGATAACGAACATCGGGGCTAAAGATTGCGATACTTAATACACTAGGCCTTATTTTGTGCAGATGTCCCAAAAAACCCAAAACTCAAATTTACTTCCGATTGGGCCTTCTGTGGGTGTTTCTTTAACTCTTACACTACTAATACAATGCAAATCCAGCAAAATGGCCATCTCAACTCAAATATAATGTTAATGTGAAACATTCCCTTTAACGTGACGCAATGGCCAGCTCCGTCCAGACATCCACCCCAGGGCGCGTGAAAAAGCACACAATCAATCCACATTTCAAGTCCTGAGGTCTTCAGAAACCAACTAATTTGCCTCACGGTTTTGCCTAACAAAGACTGAAAGACGGATGGAGGACGGCGGCTGTTCAAAAACCGACATGAATAGCAGGAAGAGGTCAAGAGGGAGGGGAGAGAGAGGGGGAGCAAGATAGAGGGGAGGACAGAGGGAGCGAGGGAAGAAGAGAAGGATAGATGGCTAAAGCAGACGGCTACTTAACACCCAGCTACCGATGTGTTGACACAGTTGGGTTGCTGATTGCTTGCGATAAGAAGTAAGATGAGATGCGATTGGGGCAAGCGATTGTGTGTGTCTGTGTAACGTGAACTGACCTGGCAGTGCTATGGTTCTGAGGACCGTGGTGGACTAACCTGGCAGTGCTGTGATCCTGAGGACCGCGGTGGACTGACCTGGCAGTCCTGTGACCCTGAGGACCGCGGTGGACTGACCTGGCAGTGCTGTGGTCCTGAGGACCGCGGTGGACTGACCTGGCAGTCCTGTGACCCTGAGGACCGCGGTGGACTAACCTGGCAGTGCTGTGGTCCTGAGGACCTCGGTGGACTGACCTGGCAGTGCTGTGGTCCTGAGGACCGCGGTGGACTAACCTGGCAGTGCTGTGGTCCTGAGGACCGCGGTGGACTGAGAGGCTTGTTTGGTGTCTGCTGCTGCTGCTGTTGTGGTAGCTCTTGCTGCTCTTGTTGCTGCTGTTGTCGCTGACAGTCGATCTTCGTGAGCTCATCCAGGTCCTCTGCAACAGAACGAAGAACAGGTCTGTCAGCGCCTCGACGAACACAACCATCAGATGATTACACCGTCTGTCGTCAGACTATCATACCGTCTGTCTCATTAACGTTCATACTATCCACATTGATCGTGCCTATGCAATCCACCGAAGACCGTCTTTGTATCACTAGATGGACATATAAAGGCACACCCGTATGTCAATAACTTCATTATGTTACTAGGGCATGGCAACTGTATCTCTGTACAGATTCCAATAAGTCGATTTCCGAGCTAAGACATAACAAAAACAGCGTGTCAATGCAGCCGTGTCCGGATATGATATCCGAGAAACACACGCAATCGACAACATGCTGCTGCCTGTAGAAGCGTCTAAGGAACGCAGCCTAGCAATCAATTTTCAATGACGCAGGCGCTCTTTTGAGTGAATAGAATCCGTAAGTTGGAAGAGCCATTTCCATTTGCCGAAAGGCAAGTCGGAAGACCCATTTCCATTTTCTACAACAGTCTTTTGTCCAGCTCTAAAAGGAAGCACATGAGCGGTCTTGAATTACATAAAATATATAATAGAATCTTTTCCAATATTGGCGGTTCCTTCCCCACATTCTTCTTGCTTCAAGCAGTTGGTCTCCGTTAACTATCGGGACGCTTCATGTTTCTTCTTGACAGTATATTTGAATTTAACCGGTATCATGTATTCTGTGAAGGTTGCTTCTTTTTATGTGTAGTAGATATATGTAATGATAAAGCTCTTGTTACCGAAATATATTCGCAAAATATAAAATAGCATTCAGGTTAGCTATTATATTTGCATTTCCGGTTAAGCTTAACCCAGGACGACATTTGAGGTCAACAATCAGTTGTGTGAGATCAGCGGTCCGTGTTTTTAGACCTGTTTTCCGCGTGCCCTGCACCTTGCTCCTCCAGTAGCGTCCTGGCAGCTTCCTCGGGCCCCGCCTGAGCCGACAAAGCCGCCGTCTCAGCAGCTGCAGCTCAGCGCTGCGTCTTCCTAGCAGCAGCTCACGCCGACCACGTAAACAATGCCCCCGTCGCCTAACAATGTTAGCATCGAGCGAGCGTGCCTTCAGAGCAAGAGAACCACCCCCCACGAGCGACACAACCGTCCTCAGCTGTCACGTAGTGTGTCGCGTGGTGTCACGGGGTCACATCGGGGTCACGCACAGAGGTCAAAGCCATTCGGCTTTCAAGGACGTCGGAAGGCCATTCGCTTTTCTGAGAATCGCAGTCAATCTTCAGCGTTGCCTATGAGGGAGAGTTGCCCGTGTGGAGAGATGGAGCAGTTAGCAAGGCGAGAGATAGTAGAGCCAGGGAGGTAGCAGAGGCAACACAACAGAGCCATTTGGGGAGGTGTGGGTCGCCCTGGGAGCGATTAAACTTGCTTTGCCGTAGTGGTGCGTGGTGCCGACTCTCCCGCACCGTCTGCGGCAGATATAAACATGCAACTCGTGCTGCGTCTGGTCACGGCCGTCTCAATTAAAGAGCTCAGGCTGGGCTTCCCGTGTCATCAGCAGACCCGATATGTATTGTATTAAATCTAGGACCAGTTTCGTTGCAAACAGTTGCCTCAAATGGTTTTATTCTAGTTGGCCTAGGATACAGCTAGGTCCAAAGCTTATATCGTTTAAGTGGAATTTCACCAGCACTGCACAGTTGTTCAGTTAATAAAAGATAAACAATTTCCTTCCCACTGAGAAGAGAAGCTTTAATATTGATCGAGCCCGCAGCATCTGAGACCGTTGGATGAAAATTGTCACTGCGAAGCAAATAACTTCTCTGCCAGGCAGACCAGCGCATAAGTTTAGGCCTATACAGATAAACGGTATAACTGTCAGTAAGCCAGGCTCGATTCTTCCGCGGGTCGGCCGCGGGTCGGCCGCGGGTTGGCTGCGGGTCGGCCGCGGGTCGGCTGTGGGTCGGCTGTGGGTCGGCCGCGGGTCGGCTGCGGGTCGGCTGTGGGTCGGCTGTGGGCCGGCCGCGGGTCGGCTGCGGTTCGGCTGTTGGGTGGCTGTGGGTCGGCTGCGGGTCGCTATGGTCGGCTGTGGGTCGCTGCGGTCGGTCCGCGGGTTGGCTGTGGGCGGCTGTGGTCGGCCGCGGTGCGGCTTGTGGGTGGCTGTGGGTCGGCCGCGGGTCGGCTGCGGTCGGCTGTGGGTCGGCCTGTGGGTCGGCTGCGGGTCGGCAGGCGGGTTGGCTGTGGTCGGCTGCGGGTCGGCTGTGGGTCGCTGTGGGTCGGCTGTGGGTCGGCTGCGGGTCGGCCGCGGGTTTGGCTGTGGGTCCGGCCGCGGTCGGCTTGTGGGTCGGCTGTGGTCGCGCCGGTCGGCTGCGGGTCGGCTGTGGTCGGCTTGTGGGTCGGCCTGCGGGGTCGGCCGCGGGTCCGGCCGCGGTTGGCTGGCGGGTCGGCCGCGGGTCGGCTGTGGGGTGGCTGTGGGTCGGCTTGTGGGTCGGCTGTCGGGTCGGCCGCGGGTCGGCTTGTGGTCGGCCCGGGTCGGCCTGCGGTCGCTGTGGGTCGGCTGTGGGTCCGCTGCGGGTCGGCTGTGGGTCGGCTGTGGGTCGGCTGCGGTCGCCGCGGTGGCTTGGTCGGCTGCGGGTCGGCCGCGGGTTGGCCTGTGGGTGGCTTGTGGGTGGCCGCGGGTCGGCTGCGGGTCGGGCTGTGGGTCGGCTGTTGGGTCGGCTGCGGGTCGGGCCGGGTTGGCTGTGGGTCGGCTGCGGGTCGGCTGTGGGTCGGCTGTGGTCGGCTGCGGTCGGCCGCGGTTGGGGCTGTGGGTCGGCTTGGCGGGTCGGCTGTGGGTCGGCTGTGTCGGCTGCGGTTGGCTGTGGAGGTCGGCTATGGGTCGGCTGCGGGTCGGCCGCGGTTGGCTGTGGGTCGGTGCGGGTCGGCTGTGGGTCGGCTGCGGGTCGACTGCGGGTCGGCTGTGGGTCGGCCCGCGGGTCGGCTGCGGGTCGGCTGTGGTGGGCTGTGGTCGGCCGCTGGGTCGGGCTGCGGGTCGGCTGTGGGTCCGGGGCTGTGGTCGGCCGCGGGTTGGCTGCGGGTCGGCCGCGAGTCGGCTGTGGGTCGGCCGCGGGTCGGCTGCGGGTCGGCTGTGGGTCGGCTGTGGGTCGGCCGCGGGTCGGCTGCGGGTCGGCTGTGGGTCGGCTGTGGGTCGGCTGCAGGTCGGCCGCGGGTTGGCTGTGGGTCGGCTGCGGGTCGGCTGTGGGTCTGTCAACCCACAGCCGACCCGCGGCAGAATCGAGCCAGGCTTACTGACAGTTATACCGTCTATCTGTACGCCTAAACTTATGCGCTGGTCTGCCTGGCAGAGAAGTTATTTGCTTCGCAGTGACAACTTTCATCTAACGGTCTCAGATGCTGCGGGCTCGATCAATATTAAAGCTCCTCTGCTCAGTGGGAATGGAATTGTTTATATTTTATGACACACTGGTGGTTCCTGGGAAGTAAAAGAGCTAAGGCGCCTGAAATCAGACGAAAATTTACATATTTCTGATTTAAAAGATAATACAAGCAACCGTTACCAATAGAAGTGTGTTTTACGGAATGATGCAAGCTCCAAAAAGTCTAACTTGTAATAATTGCCTGTGACCTTTTTGTATATTTGCTCTCCCCAGCGAGCTTGTTGCGTCCTGAATCTGCCCTCAGTCCTCAGCGGCTCATGTCAGGGTCTGATTCGAGAGAGTACTATCGCCGGCGTCCATCGCTCACACATCACTCGGCCATTTGTCGCCCCGAGATTTCTGGGGCATTTCATCAGGTCGGCCGTCGCTGGAAGGACGTCCATTGCGACGGAGCTGACTGAAAGAGACATGAGCCGGGCTGGCTAGGAGACACGACTCGGGCTGGCTAGGAGACACGACTCGGGCTGGCAGGAGACACGAGCCGGGCTGGCTAGGAGACAGACTCGGGCTGGCTAGGAGACATGGCCGGGCTTGGCTAGGAGAACATGAGCCGGTCTGGCTAGGCGACATGAGCCGGGCTGGCTAAGGAGACATTGAGCGGGCTGGCTAGGAGAAATGAGCCCGGGCTGGCTAGGAGACATGAGCCGGGCCTGGCTAGGAGACACGACTCGGCTGGCTAGGAGACATAGCCGGGCTGGCTTAGGAAGCATGAGCCAGGGCTGGCTTAGGAGACATGAGCCGGGCTGGCTAGGAGACATGAGCCGGGCTGGCTAGGAGACATGAGCCGGGCTGGCTAGGAGGACATGAGCGGGCTGGCTAGGAAGACATGAGCGGGCTGGCTAGGAGACACGACTCGGCTGGCTAGGAGACACGACTCGGGCTGGCTAGGAAGAACGACTTCGGGCTGCTAGGAGACACGACTCGGGCTGGCTAGGAGACCATGAGCCGGGCTGGGCTAGAGACATGAAGCGGTGGCAGGAGACATGAAGCCGGCTGGCTAGGAGACATGAGCCGGCTGGCTAGGGAGACTACGACTCGGGCTGGCTAGGAGAACACGACCGGGCTGGCTAGGAGACATGAGCCCGGCTGGTAGGAGACATGAGCCGGGCTGGCTAGGAGACATTGATGCCGGGCTGGCTAGGAGACATGACGCGGGCTGGCTAGGAACACGACTCGGGCGGCTAGGAGACATGCGCCGGGCTGGCTAGAGAACATGAGCCGGGCTGGCTAGGGACACGACTCGGTGGCTAGAGACAACGACTCGGGCTGGCTAGGAGACACGACTCGGGCTGGCTAGGAGACACGACTCGGGCTGGCTAGGAGACATGAGCCGGGCTGGCTAGGAGACATGAGCCGGGCTGGCTAGGAGACATGAGCCGGGCTGGCTAGGAGACACGACTCGGGCTGGCCGCGTTACCGCTGCCCGGTGCAGGGTCCCCGACCGGCGTCTCACTAGTGAACTGACATCTGACAGAACTTGACAGCGAACTCAATTCCGATCGGTGGCCAGAGGTACAGATTTCAGCCACTAGGCTATGCAGATGCGATAGAAGCGGGACGATCATGCCAATAAAATCACAATTACTCTGATCGAAAATGACGGCTGAACGTCGCGTCAGTGAACGGCGTCCTGACCAATTGGTCATCGGGATCTGACCAATCGGTCAGCGGGGTCTGACCAATCGGTCATCAGGCTCTGACCAATCGGTCATCAGGCTCTGACCAATCAGTCAGCGGGGTCTGACCAATCGGTCAGCGGAGTCTGACCAATCGGTCAGCGGGTTCTGACCAATCGGTCAGCAGCGGTCCTACTGACCTAGCCGCAGCGTCGGACGGCAGCCCGAGTGAGGCGACTATCGGCCGCCGGACGGCAGGCCAATCAAGTGACTTTATCGCCAAATGGCCTCACTAAACCATGACACAGGGCCGCTGCCGGCTCCATAACCGACTCTATGGATGACTGGTGACAAAATGGGAGGAGGGGGACGCCGAGGGAGCGCCGCGTCTTATCAGCTGAGGACCGAGACGTGGCTGGGCAGCGCCCTCTGAGAGCTGCAGCAGAAAGAGAAGTAAGACATTCGCCGGAAATTTGCTGCACTATTGGGCACACGTTTGAATTAAAGCCGAGCATATAAGCACACCCCAGGTTCTTATCATTGGATCAAAGACGACAGGTTATATACTCTTTTTATAAATAATCGTCTGTATGTTTTTTAATGATTTAATAGGTTTCCGCAAAAATAATGTGGTAATTTTTGCATTTTTTACAACTGGCGCGCAGCTCATCAAAGAAAATCTCCAGACAAAAGCCCAGCAGTTGTTATCTCCAGACTAAGGCCCACCAGATGTTTGCAAAAGACGTCGCCTATCTTGTCAGAAGGCCCATAGGGGGCAGTGAATTCAGTGGTAAAACAGGGGAGTACCGCAATATAACATTTTACACCATTATTTGCCCAGCTAAAGCGTCCTCGCAGAGTGTTTACGATCAAATGTCTACTACTTGGATTCACTATACTGAAGCTCTTTCGACAACAATTATTTTGATAGTACGTTGGACAAAGCGAGTAAGGCATCCGACCATGGAACAAACCCTCCTGAGCCAGCAGAAAGTGGCAATGACGATGGTTGTTTCTCATCTGTCACGACGGTTTTAAGCATGCATGTATGTGCACTTACAGGAACTATACAGATCATGCCAAAAGAGGAGACTGCCGCGACTGCCGAGACCGTGCATGTTCCATCGCCTGTGCCAATATACCCCCGGCCAGCTCTGCAGTGTCTCCCCGGTGTGGTCGTGGTGTTCGGCCTATAAAGTGCGTCATCGCGCCGATCTCTGCAGCGTCTACCGGTCGTGTCCCGGCATGGTGGCGCAGTGTTGTGTGAGCGTGCCACCGGCGTTGGTTGGCGGCACCAGAGCGATCAATAGCACCTCTCTGGCTGCTTCAAACGGAAGCGGCCACCGCAATCAACGCACAGCCGCGCCGGCCGGACAGAGCCGCCTACACGCGGGGCTCGAGGAGGAGAGAGAGAGGAGGAGTGGAACACATCCACCGCAGTGCACGCGTCACGTAACATCAACACCCCGGCCGACAGAGTCGCCACACGCGGGGCTCAGGAGGAGAGAGAGATGAGAGAGGGGGGAGGAACGACACCAACCCAGTGGCACGCAGCTCACGAGACAATCAAACACTCCCGGCCGGACAGAGTCGCCTACACGCGGGGCTCGAGGAGGAGAGAGAGAGAGAGAGGGAGGGGGAGGTGGAACGACACCACCGCAGTGGCACGCGTCATAAACACTGCCCGGCCGGCGATACGTGCTCACTGCTCACTATAGTCGCGCTAAAATGTTGTTCACGATGATGATCGGGAGCTTATTAAGTGGTAATGATCGGGAGCTTATTAATTGGTATTTTTAAGTATTGCTAGGCTTATTTTTATGTTTTTATGCTTTTAGTATTTGCGTTTATTACAAAATCATCGGACCAGATGGTACCGAAAAGAAGAAAAAATGATCTGCATTCTGCATATCTTGTACGATTGTGCAACAATCATCATGGAAAAGTGGAGTTAATGGTCGCACATCTCCCGAGAAACTATCTCCTACTGAGAAGTACTGGGGACGACCAATGCATGTCAATTGACCTCTTGGATGGTGCTTAACCAGTACCGATGACAACAAGTGGGTCGGAACATTTCCTATCGATTCTGTACACATTGCCCCCAGCGGAAACACGGCGAACTACATCGCCAACTACCACCATAGCTACCCACTAACCCGATCACCTGCATCTCCTGCCAGGCTGCGGCTGTGGTCCCTGGTCTCACCGCGCCGGGCTCCGGGCTCGTAGCCCGCCACAACCGGCAGCTCTGGTCACGATCGGACCTGGGGCTCCGAACGCCGCACACAAACACCACTATATTTCTTCAGACTCGGGGGACACCGGCCGCGAAATCCTTCAACAAAACGCCGCCCGTATATCTCAATGGAGCGAGGTAAGCGGTCACACTCGTACCCTCGGGCACGGTGGCCGGTGCTCGGCCATAACCAATAGCCAGGAAAAGATGAACTGTTATAAATTCGGCGTGTCAAGAATTGTGAACGATGAGAGCACGACCATATTGCCAGCCCAACAACGAGAAATGATTGGTGGCGGCGGCAATGCGTGAGAAGAATAACTGACAAGTGAATAGTGATGCTAATGATCTAATAAGCGTTCAGAAGCATAGTCATTTGTAGTTGCTAAATGCTAGGTGATAGCTGGCATTTAATATTAGGTAGGTCTACAGCAACTAGGTCAAGCCTCTATTAATCAATGCAATACCTCTAGTGGCCGGTTAGTCGGATAAACATCAACATCAACAACAACAAAATGAATATACTCAAAAGAATGTTAGTCGGCTCATGTCATGTTCGGAAAATTTTATAAAGCTAGCTTGATAGTTTAAGATAATATTATTGTCACAGATGTATAAATAATCACAATATCAGTTCATTTTATTTCCTCAAATATAATTATTCACTCATGTCATATGAAGAAACCATCTGTATCTGGTTTGCATAACAGCATTTCGCAGGTTTATGACTCATCTATTCTTTCCATGAGTCCGACCCAAGAAGTCAGGTCAGTCATTACGTGAAAGCTCTATCAAGGTAGGCAAATACAATTAATTATTCGCGTCAGAGTGTAATCAAAGCTTTCCAGAAGAGAATACAATCCTGATTGCGCAATTACATTTACTCTGATTGCATTGATGGCGCGTCCTTTGGTGCCCGGCGCGGCCGTAACTGATGACAAGCCACCGCCAGGGGAGTGGTGCCCACTGCCGCCTGACGACAACTGACGCCCAGTGGTGCTGGTGACGTGTCCAGTGGTGACTGGTAAAAAGCCACCGCCAGGGGAGTGGTGCCCACTGCCGCATGACAACAACTGACGCCCAGTGGTGCTGGTGACGGCCAGTGGTGACTGGGGACAAGCCACCACCAGGGGAGTGGTGCCCACTGCCGCATGACAACAACTGACGCCCAATGGTGCTGGTGACGGTCAGTGGTGACTGGTGACACCAGGCGCAATGGGTGGTGATGGCCGGTGTGGTGATGGATGGTGATAACTGGAGACGGTTTGGTGACGGCTGGAGCCAGTTTTGGTGACGATTGGTGATGGTTCACAGCTGGTGACGACTGATCGCGATTTGTAAATGTTGGTGGTGATTGGTGACGGTTGATGACTGCTCGTGACGTTGGTGACATTGGTGACGTTGGTGACGATCAGTGATCGTCAGTAGTAGTTGGTGAAGGTTGGTGACGTCCGATTACAAACATAAATCGATGTGTGATAGCGAGAGTCGTGTCAACACATCCTGATTCCTGCCAGGATTTGACCTTCCGACACATCTCCTGAACCGCTCCGGAGGTCAACGGGCTCAGCTAGAGAGGCGAGCCACGGCGCAAATCGATGCCTGGGTGGGACGGAGACGCGACTGTGAACGGGCCGGGATGGGCGCCTAGAACCATCAACATTCAGCTCACAGACTTCACCTCCCCGGCACAGACCACGAGGCTGCATTCGACCCGGGCTGCTCCGGACCATCCAGTGGGAGCTGCGTGGTCTGGTCTGGTCTGGTCTGGTCTGGTCTGGTCTGGTCTGGTCTGGTCTGGTCTGGTCTGGTCTGGTCTGGCCAGGTGTTTTAATAGCAGAATAACACTCGCTTACCATTAAAGAATTATAGCACCTTAACATTAGATTTTTAATGAGATAGCCAGATTGTCGGTGTGCTGAGTAAACCCCAAAATCCGAAATTTTCCCTCAAACGACCTAGTTGCTGATTTCAACCAAAAACCGTTGATCATATGTGGTCATATCAACGTCACTAAAATCCTCGTGACTTTCGCAACGTCATCATAGTTACTCACTTGCATTGCCACCGCACTTCGCTTTTTGAACGTCCGCCCAGTATTTCATTTATCTTGTTCCCGCCCACTCCCACGACGGCGTAGGCCGCTCGGCACATAGTGGTTCACGTATGCGTGGCCCCCAACGTCCCTACCCCGAATCGAGCGCGTCGTACCAGCCAGTCGTTTCACGCCCTACGGCACCCATCTGCAGGTGCCGACCAGCACTGTATGGCGGGCGCAAAGTTTGCCGTTCGATGCCTCCTTGTGACGACACAACTCGCTTTGGTGACGCAGATTGGTGTGACGTCACATGTAAACATATTACTATTTTTCAAATTACAACAAATTTTGACTTTTTCGCAAAAAGAATCCCAGACCTAATCGGGCATTCTTCTCCATCATTTACAACTTTCCAAGTGCTATATTTCCCATTAAAAGCGTTCTACCGAGAATTATGTCATCCCTGAATTTCCAATAGCCGCCACTATTCTCAACAATTATGCCGCACTATTTCGCACTTTAAAGGAATATGACGCACCTTGGAAAAGTATGTAAAATGGAGAAGAATGCCCTGATTTACGTCCTGATTCATTTTTGCGAAAAAATAAGATGTGTAATTTTGAAAAATAAGTTATATGTTTACATGTACGTCACACCATCTTGCGCACAAAGCGATTGTTCCAAGGAGCATCAACGGAAACTTGCGCCCCCCAGTGCCAGCTGCTCTGCCGGCACCCAGATGGCTAGCACCGGTAGCGTGAAACGCGACTGCTGGGTCGACCGCCTGCTCGCGCCGAGTAGGGACGTGGGCACGCTACGTAACCACTAGTTCACGCCTGACCGACCGTCGGTGGCTCGCGACCAAGTAACTAAAACTGGCGACGGTCAAAAAGCAGTTCTGGCAATCACAGTTGGGGAACTAATATACGTATGCGAAAACGTCACTGGATTTGTGACGTTGATAAATATGACCCACATATGACCAACGGTTTGCGTGAAACTCAGCAACAGTCGCTTCTGGAGGAAAAATTTCGGATTTTGGCTCAGCAACCCGACAATCGGCTATCTCATTTAAAAATTATGTTAAAGTGCTATATTCCTTTAAAAAATATAGCACATTAGAAAAGTAGTAGAATGATGAAAGAATGCTTGATTACTGGTCCTGCATTTATTTTTCGAAAAAATCAGAATTTTTTGTAATTTGAAAAAATATGTAAATATTTTACATGTGACTCACACCAATCTGCGTCACCAAAAGATTTGTTCTCACAAGGAGCATCCGAACGGCAACTTTGCGCCCGCCAGTGACAGCTGCTGTCCGGCACCGCACGATGGGACCGGTAGCGTGAAAGCATGGGTTGGGTCCCGACCGCGCACGCTCGCGCCGGTAGACTGGACGCATACGGAACCACTAGTGTGCCGAGCGCCTGACCTACCCGGGTGTCGGCAGACCAGGTAAACTAAAATGGCGGACGCGCTTCAAAAGCCGAATGCATGTGCAATCACAGTGATAACTGCTGATAGTATGCAAACGTCACGATTCTTGACGTGAAATATTGACCACATATGACCAACGTTTAGCGTTGAACTCAGCAACTAGTCGGCCTTTGGAGACAAATTCGATTTGGGGGTTCTCCAGCACACCCGACAATCTGGCTATCTCAGTTAAAAACTAATGTTAAAGGTGCTATATTCCCTTTGACTCTGATCAACACGGACTGCTAGCTCTCTTATGCCAGACAGACGCGGGCCGCTTGTGGTGGTGGCGCGGCGCCTCGGGTGGCATCCAAAACACGCGGCGCTCAGTCCTGACAGGATAATGGCACAGTAAGGGCCCGCTGGGAAGCAGCGTGCCACCGGCAATCCATATCACTGAGCTGACGCGACGAAAGCTCCGTCGAGCGAGCGGCAGCTGTGTGTGTGTCTGTGTGTGTGTGTGTGTCTGTGTGTCTGCTGTGTGTGTGTGTCGCCGTACCACTGCGCCGCTCGTGCTGTCGGGGAAGCACAGGGCGCTTCTCGGCCGACTCTCCCGGCCGCGGCGTCTGCAAATACCAGCGCGGCGATTTGTCGTCGGTAACGACAGAAAAGGCGGAGAGGGAGTTCCATTGTCTCATCTTGGAAAGTTCGGGATTCTTTCGTAACTGGAGGTATTAGAGGATATTAAAAGTCTCTCAGTCAGTTTGCAGATGAGCAGCGTGCAATATGTCAAATATGAAGGGGATCAGGCACTGGCAGATCAAGCCGTCGGTTGGGGGCATCTTTATCAGGCAAAAAGGTAGACTTTTTCTGCGGAGTTGTGCCGGACAACTCATTTTGGTATTTGACACTCAACAAAAACACAAAGCACAAAAACGCGATATTCTCTAGCATATACACAGTAACACATAGGTATGGGTAATACTAGCGTATATCTCATACCAACTCGCAGGGGTGTCGCTCGCCGATAACTTTTGCAGTGGGGGTCGGCTGAAATAACAGAACAATGTCCCCTCATTTGCCTGCGTGCAATCAAGCCTTTGCAGGGTGCATTATTTTTAATATGAATGTTAATGTTATATGGTTGGTACTTGAGTTATTTAGCGCCGCGAAGCTGCGCGAAATTTTTACGGGTTTGCCTGATAAAACCCATAAGCATAGGCGTGACGTCTTTGTGACGTGTGACGTCTTTCACGATACCTTGGGCCAGCTGAAGCGTCATATTGTGACATTAACATCAACACTACAACCTGTGATTTGATTTGAAGTGTAACTGAACATGTATTTATTGATTGTGTGTTTAGCTTAGGATATTTTATCTGCATGACTTCACCTGTCAGTGGGCACCGCCTGTTTGGTGATATAATAAAGATACAAGATACAAGATACAAGGCGGTGGGCCTTGTAGACTGTATAGGATAAGAGGATAAAAATGCTGTTCATTCAACTCAGCGTTACGACGAACCGAAGAAGATGACTATAGCTTCGTTATGGACGATGGCCACCAATGTGAGGCGCGTGAATTTTTTTATTTGAGGTCGTGGAAAACGACATTTTCATATTGCACCCAGACTAGATGCCTCAGGTAACTCTTTTCCTGGATGCACAGCTCGGTATAATGAAACATATTTAAATTAAGGTAGTTTTTCATATACATTAGGCCTCGGATAGTAAATCACGATGACCGATGGAAGTCAGCACTCAGCAGTGCATATGATAATAGCCAGCAAGACGCCTTAATCGGCGAAGGACGAGTGAACGAGTAGAAGCCCGACAGCAACCAAATTGGTCTGCTGTCATCTAAAATCCATTTNCTAACGTAAATTAAGTCAGGTGGTAAAACGAGTATCAATGTCCAGTTATACACGTACAAAGTATATTAAACATGTGTTGCATGACTTTCGTATATTTTGGGGGCATAGTGACCTTAAGTGACCTGACCTTGACCTTGAGCTTTTGCCCAAAAATCCCCCTTAAGCTCATGCCGATGTGTATCATTCCTTTGTGTTCTCTCTGGGTGATCATGGTTGCAACCAAAGACTTCGAATGGAAAGTATGGCCCATAAGCCAAAATAGTTAGATTTTGACCTTTGATCTGACCTGTGACGTCACCAGTGACATCCAAGAAAACACAAATTATTTTATGTCGATTAAATTGCCTGGCTATCGATTGCCGTTTGAGTCAGCGTGATCGTCTTATTGGTTCTGAATATACAAGGGGGGCTAAAAAGCCCTTCAGTGGCTCTTGTTACAGAAAATACCCTGCAGTGACTGCCGGGTAAACACTCAATATGAAGCTAAGGAAAATCACTGGCCTTCAAGTGGAGCCTTGGAATGTTATGCCTTGGATATCTCTCGTCCAAAATAATTGCTTCCTTTTAGCACTGATTTTTGCACTTAAAGGGAGTGTGCCTACTCACATTGGTCATGTGGAGTTGTTGACACTAGTCTGTAGAACATATTTTTATGAATTTAGCCATGTATTCTTTCCTCAGAATCACTTTAGTTTGGGCTGGATATTCAATGTAAAAAAACCTCCCGTAAACACCCACACACCGCAATTTCCACATACTGGCAGTAGATTAAGATCATCATTGTCGGGCCAGAGAGCTTTCGACTGAAGCATTTGCCTCTTAAATTAACAAACGCTCAGCATATATTAATTGTCTCTGGCAGTGGCGGCCATTATAGGTACATCTCGCATAGCTTCTTTTAAGTGACGGATCGTTTTTTAGTTTTAGAAACAAACAAATGCAAAAGCAGATATAAGTAAAAATTCAACTAAAGGGGCTTCCAAAGACGTGAATTTTTCAGGTAACCAATAATGAAAGCCAATAAGGCTTGCTTACCGTAATACAAATATATTTGACATTTCAAAAGAGTAGGCACACTCCCTTTAAGCGAAGGCATGAGGCAAGACTGGAGTTCTGGGATCTAAGCGACAGATTACTCGGGGCGATGTGTGTGTAATTAAAATCTGACGCCAGTGGCAAAAAATGTGGAATTAAATGTGCATTTGTCCAAAACGGGAACGAAATGTGCGAAACACATTCTTTCGCACCGAAAGCCGATAAGAATGAAGGTTCAAACCTCTGTCCCATCACAATGATTTAGAAGTTTGCCAAAATAAGCTATTTTGATGACACGAGATGACATTATATTTTCCTTACCATCAACCATCGTCCATCATGCCTCGCCGGCAACCAGCGTATAGTAAATAGTTATACACCAGACTCAGAGACTATCATGGGTGCCCAAGCCCAAGCCCAGCCCAGCTGAAGCCCATGAACACCAAGCCTAGACCCAGACCAGACCCATTCAAATCCATAATATTGAGAACCATGCCCATTGGGGCCCATTCAGAAAAGGCAGATAATTATTTGCACAAAATTTTCAACCATTACCCTAGCATGTTGACTTTCATACTCATACTAGCAAAAGGGTGTCCAGTAAAAAAACATACTCTGATTTTGCGCAATAATTTCAGTAAAAAACACCCAATATGTGAAAATCGCATATGGTTATATTCTCCAATTCATTGCAAAACAGATAATGTATTACATTGGCATGGTCACTCCCTTTGTCAGTCACAGGAGCCTCCTACAGAATATATCAAAAATAATCCGCCGCCACCGTCACGATGCCATCGGTGTGACGCCGGAAATCAATACCCGTGACGCTACTAATTAAGATACGAGCTTGACTTTTTCACGACTTGTGGGCCCTGCAAATCAACAAATTGTATTCAGTTTTGGGCATTGATCTCTAATATAACTAGATGGCCGACTGCCGTCCTCAAGCCGTTCCCGACAGTAACGCTGTACCGAGGCAGAAAGTGCTTCTTCTTCTAAAGTTAACACATAACCCTACGACGTTTTTTGTAGGGTCTTGGAACTAATGGTATTTCAAGTATTTCTGTCCAAGTTTTTTGATATTTTAATATCATTTTGGAATGCAAATAAGACAAGCTATCTAATGAATGCAAAATAAAGGCATTTTATTCCATTTATCGGCTAATACGTGAAAATGAAGTTTAGGTGTGTCGGAGCCTCAATCTTAACCTGCGCCGGGCCGGGGTGTGTGTTTAGACACCCCCGCCTCAAGGTTTTTCCTGGATATCGGGAAAACGGCCGCCCGCGTTAGGGCTCGCCAAATTTCAACTTTCATTCCATCTTTTATACAGCTTTCTGTATTTTACATTAGGTCATGTCAGGTCAGGTCACCAGGCCAAGTCATGTAAACCACCTCCAAAAAAGTTTCGCTCCTACCAAAGCCACAGTTTTTTTGGACCGATCGTTTCGACTTACAGGGATTTCATAAGAGCATGACTCCCATATTTCGCATATTGCATATTTATATCGGCGACCAAGTCAGGTCAATTGTATGAACTCTCCATTATAAGTCAATGGTGAAATATTAAAATGCTTTCCATTATAAGGATACGCTGTATATCAGCCCAATTCCTACTTAATAATGTTATCTTAGGCCATTCTTGTAGACCAATGTGCATTCTTTGTTCTGTTACCCCTACAGGTTCAGCCGAGGTCATCCGAGGTCACCAACACATTTTTGTCAATAACTCTCTATAAAATAAGGACAGAGAAGTGACGAAGGCGCCAATGTGTTTGTCTCGTCGAGACACGTCTCCCAATGTGCAGCATGACCTTATTGGGTCACCACTTGACCTAACCTAGAGGTCACACTTTTAGGTTGACTTAATCTGGTAATCATATACAATGATTCAAAGCACCTCACGAGACAAACACCGATGGTGTCAAAATTACGTTCCGACCCTCAATTAAGTAAACGTTATTCGGGTGAAAACAGTTTTGACCTAAAATAGCCCTTTTTACGTTCGATGACCTCTGGAGCCTAAACTATTGACCTGAGTTCAAATTTGAGGACATGTTAGCAATTTAGAATTACAATAGACTTCGATTGCTTTACTGTTTGCTCCTAACTATCATAGTTTCCGAGATAACTGGGGGTATCTGGAGCTAAGTCCTAAATCTAGAAATTCTTGCTTTTGATGACTTCTGGTGACCCTAATATTGACCTGAAAATGTTTAACCAAAATAGTTTCGAAATGCTTTTTGACGGGCTCTCGAACAGTGNGTACGCAGTTTACTAGTGCTAAATGCGTAGACGTTCCAATCCAGTATTCAGTTATCCATGGCTGTACCGAGTCAGAAATGTGCTTCTTCTTCTAAAGTTAACACATAACCCTACGACGTTTTTTTGTAGAGTCTTGGAACTAAGGGTATTTCAAGTATTTCTGTGCAAGTTTTTGATATTTTAATATCATTTTGGAATTAAAATAAGACAAGCTATCCAATGAATGCAAAATCAAGACATTTTATTCCATTTTTCGGCTAATACGTGACAATGCAGTTAAGGTGTGTCGGAGCCTCAATCTTATCCTGCGCCGGGCCGGGGTGTGTGTTTAGACACCCCCGCCTCAGCTTTTTCCTGGATATCGGGAAAACGGCGCCGCGTAGCGCCACCAAATTTTCAGTACCTGTTCATTCATCTTTTTATAAGCTTTTCGATATTTTTACAATTAGGTCCATGTCAGGTCAGGTCACCAGGCCAAGTCATGTGACCCCACCTCCAAAAAAGTTTGCGCTCCTACCAAAGCCATAGTTTTTGGCCGATCGGTTTCGTACTTACAGCATTTCATAAGAGCATAACTCCCACATTTCGCATATTGCATATTTGTATATCGGCGACCAAGGTCAGGTCAATTTTATGAACTCTCCATTATAAGTCAATGATGAAAATTGAAAGATTAAAATGCTTTCCATTATGAGGATACGCTGTATATCAGCCCAATTCCTACTGCATCATGTTATCTTAGGCATTCTTGAGACCAAGTGTGCATTCTTTTGTTTTCTTGTTACCGTAACAGGTCAGCCGAGGTCATCCGCGGTCACCAACACTTTTTTGTTCAATAACTCGATAAAAATAAGACAGAGAAGTGACGATGGCGCCAATGTGTTTGTCTCGTCGAGACACGTCTCCCAATGTGAAGCATGAACTTATTGGGTCACCACTTGACCTTGACCTGAGGTCATACTTTTAGGTTGACTTAATCTGTTAATCATATACATGATTCAAAGCGCCTTCACGAGACAAACATGATGGTGTCAAAATTACTTCCGTACCCTCAATTTAGTAAACAGTTATTCGTGAAACCAGTTTTGACCTAAAATAGCCTTTTTTACTTTCGATGACCTCTGGAGCCTAAGCTATTGAGCTGAGTTCAAATTTGAGGACATGTTAGCAATTTAAAATTGCAATAGACTTCGATTGCTTTACCGTTTGCCTCTAACTATCATAGTTTCCGAGATAACTGGGGGTATCTGGAGCTAAGTCCTAAATCTAGAAATTCTTGCCTTTGATGCCTTCTGGTGACCCTAATATTGACCTGAAAATGTTTAACCAAAATGGTTTCGAAATGCTTTTTGACGGGCTCTGGAACAGTGGTTTTGGTTTATATCTAGGTTCAGCCGAGGTCATTGGTGCGCCACCACACATCCCATAGGAGCCGAGTAAGAGGGCAGGGGCGGATCCAGGGGGGGCCACGGGGCCATGCCCCCCCCAAAGGGCCTAAGACTATGATTTGGCCCCCCCAAAAGGTCGGACAAATTGAAATTTTATCGTAAAAATTGCCTTTGCAGCAGTAAAATCCAGCTTTTCACAGTCAAAAACTGGGAAAATTTCGCCACTTTCGCGCATACATAAGTTTGGCAATTGCCCTATACAAATTTTGAAATAGGAAAGCGAATTAAGGTACATTTATTTCTGGCAGAGCTTCCCTGGCGGTGATTACTGAGCACAGATACCTATCACCGCCGCTTTACTGATTAGACAGATACCACGCCACAGATTACTGAATGACCAGCCGGCGAGACCTCCGTGACTGCCCCTTCTCCGGACCATGACGCGTCCTCCGGCTATTGATTGGCCGCCCACAAATGTTGAAGGCACGATTGAAGCACTGTGCGGAAGAGAGGCGCCCCGCCAAATTTTCGCACAATATTGGTGGCGCTCCGTCGATCGGTGGCACTCATCAAGCATTACTTGGGTCCTTTGTTAATTTCTGGCAACAGCACTGATCCAAGGCTCATGGGCGCACACTTTCAAATGTGGCGCCCTTGATACAGTTGCAATGGTGCAAGATGCCTCTGAGGCGGCAAGATATCTTCCAAGGGCGACATGGTGCCTTCTAAGGGTTTGCATAATACGCTCTAAGGGCGTAATAATACCTCCGAGGCGGCAAGGTGTCTTATGATGCGGAAAGACGTCTTCTGATGACGGCAAAATACTTTTCGAGGGCGGCATGATGCCTACCAAGGGCGGCATAATGCATTTTTGGGGCGGCTAAATGTTTTCCGAGGGCGGCAATATGTCTTCAAGGGGCGTAGCGTAGCCAGGATCTGGCCAATGGGGGTCCCGACCTGATTCCAGGGGCCCTTTGGAGATGAAGGGCCCAAATGGGAGATGAAGGGCCTACAGACGACATTTTGTTAGAGGCCGTTGTTATGTGACTCAGTCTGTATGAACATCGGTAGCGCACTGTTTTTACAAACAAAGAATTTTTAGCAACGATATCGTGGCGCAGTGAACAGCTTTTGTCTGGGCTGGTGGATATACCATTTTTTCGTCATTCAGGGCCGACCCCTCATACTTATCGGTGACCGCCCCCTGCGAAGTTGGTAAATGTAATTAAACGTGATATTACTTAGGTGTGTATATGCTACGGAAAAGGTGGTGTTCTGTGTTGTAATGTGATTTAATGTGATTTTTGTGTGTCTGTTTAAATGTGATTTTTCCCCGATTTTTTACCTTTTTTCGAAAAAAAATGTGTTTTTCCCGATTTTTTTTTCCCGAAAAAAGTTTTTTATCTCGAAAAAGTGTTTTTCCCCCAAAAAGTGTGATTTCCCCACCTTTTAATTATCTCGAATGCCAAATAAGGTGAGAAGCCCAAATCCGCGGAGAAAAAAAATGGGGTTTTGTACCTTTTGCCAAAAAGTTGCCCCCCAAAGCCGAGCGCTGGATCCATCCCCTTAAGAGGGAGGTGTCCGAAACACACACCGCCCCCCCTCCCGGCTGAGGAAGGTGGCACCAGGCACCGGCCCGGCGCTGGTTAAAATTGTCATTTTACTTCACCTTCTTACCGCTTCTAAAGGCAGCCACGTGGGTCCCTTTGAGGCGGCCCTGTGTGGCCCCTGTTTGGTTGTATTTAAAAATAAACAACTACAACACAAATGAAAGTCAAAGTTTTACATTATATATTTAAATCTGCAGGGCCCAGAGGATTCGTCCCCCCTACGGGAAGGACCTCTTCCCCTTCTCCCACACACAGGTCCGTACCCCCTTACGAAATGCGGCCCCTTAGGCCCCTATAAGGCGGGCGTCTGTCCGGTTGTTCAGGAACGGTTGGACCTATTCTCTTTCAAAAGACACCATTCTATTTGGGGTAGGAATGCAATTTTATAAGTCGTTTCCAAACTGGTGATCCTTGATCATCATTATGGCCTTCAAAAGGCAAAAAACTACAATGCATGGCCAGGCTGAAGCTCAAAACGGGCTGGGCCATTTTTATTTCAAAGGACACTTATTGATTCGTGGTTTGTGATTTAATCAGCCGTTTGAAAACTGGTGTCCCTAGATAATCGTTATGGCCTTCAAATTCTGGGAATAATCGGAATAATATCCCTCTGCCTTTGAGTAGGAACGGATTATTTTTGTTGGAATATTATAGTATGATGTTCTTATATTCATCCGTACTCCCCGCGTCTGAGTTTCCAGTTTCCGCGCAATATGAAATGATCAATGTAATTCACTGCTTATGTAAGGCATGCACATCACCGGCACTGCAGCCTACGCTGAAGTTTGGATATAAGAACATCACCCTGTTGGCTCTCTTTCTAGTGTGCAGTTGCTGCCGACTACCTCTCAATATTGCATAATATCTATGCAGGGGCGGATTTGTAGGTTTTGGGGGGCCAAATCCAGTGGCGTATTTCCCAAAAGTTGTGAATCGTGGGGGACAACAGGCCGTTTGACCTGGGGGAGGGGGCAGGGAGCGTGTCGTCAGCCCGTTTATAACTGCAGTTGCGTCCGACCTTTTTGTGTGTTTTTGTATTTTGTATTGGGAGGAGGTGAAGCAAACTATGGTTTCGGAACCTTAGAGGGGGCTATGCCCCCTGGATCCGACCTTGATTTGATGTGCAGGGGTCATTAATAAGTCCGCGATGGTGGGCCCCCTCGTGGCCCGACTGGGCCCCCTTGAGGCCGTGCCCCCTACGAGAATCCTGGTTGTGCGCATGCGTGTCCCATGTAGATTCCTGGACACAGGACACAACGATCCGGATCTCAGCTGGATCCCGGATCAAGGCACATGTCTGAATTATTTAATTATATCTTTTCAACATATCCCTATGTTTCCTCGTTCCGAGATTGCTCCCGGTGCAGTCCCCGGCCTCCAATTCGATCCGGTTTGAACTGTTTTTGCGGTTCTGCACGCGTTTTGGGTTTTGTCAGATAATTCTTCTTTGGATATTTGTCCGAAGCAATAATTTTGACATCATTCTTCGCCTAAAACCCCATTGCATCCATCAAAACCATTGAAAATGTCCCGAAGCGTCTCATCTGCTCTAATTTAGGACTTATTTTAAGCGAATTTAACATGGGGGCCTATGGGCGTTCGTGACGCTTCTGCCCTCGTAGCGATGGCGTAGTGTCGCCCGGGCGGGAAACGGGCAGCGAGCGGCCGGCCGTACGGCAGTCGGCTGTCTAGTTATATATAGGTCAATGGTGTGTGTAGTTTGACGTCTGCAGCCACCACACATAAAGAAGATGGCGCTCCCATCCTCAGGGGTGACGATTCCCATTTCCTGGAGCATCTTCTTCTTTGTCTGATGATGATTTGGGTTTAGGGGCGCTGCAGCTACTGGCTATGAAGCGCCCATAGCATCTTTTGTCTGCAAAAAGGCAGACAAGAGTCAGTAGAAACGAAGAAACGAAGAAACGAAGACACGTAGACACAAAGACACGGAGACACGAAGAAATGAAGACACGATTAATGCTGAATTTAAACTGTTTTTCAATTAAGCTGTTTTTAACCTGCTTGAATTAATAAAAGCCAATGGCTTGCATAAATTCATTTTAAAAAGGCGTTTCCTAACCCTGGGACATTGAATAACTCATTCTGTCCACAAGGTAGGTACACATCATTGGTCTTTGTGGGTTAAGGCGTATGGCTGCTTGGCACATACTGTTGTGGTTAGTTCGGTGGAGCGCCGCACGCCATGGGTAGATACTTTCAAGAGAGACTGTACAAGGTGGAATTCGAACGCTCCCAATGAGACGCATCCTAATAATACTCTTAAAACGCAAATTGAGCTCACATGTCAGGTCAACAACAGGTCAAACATCAAAATCGAGACATTTCAGTTTATGGTCTATTCTTTCCATTCCAAGCATTTAATTGCGATTATGGTCACCCAGAGCTCTCTGAGTGGTATAATACACATTATGCATGAGCTAAAGTGAGATTGTTGGAAATGCTCAAAATCAAGGTCAGAGCACAAAAGGTCACTATGTGCAAAAGATCCACAAGAGTCATGCTTTATGAGCTACTTTATACGTGTAATTCGATAGTTATAGTCATTTTATCATCCGACCTCAATAAATTGAAGATGTCATGTATATTATCATGCTCAAGTCAATGCCAGGTCACCATTTGAAATTGATAAATATAGATACAAAGGCTTTCTTGTAGATCAGTTTTGTGTCAGAAACACAGTTTTTGTATTTATTTGTCTACATCTGGTCATTATAAGCAAGACAAAACGCAATTTCAAAATATTATGTCATTAGTTACAACTTAAAGGGACTGGGAGTGTGCCTACTCACATTGGTCATGTGGAGTTGTTGACACTAGTCTGTAGAACATATTTTTCGGAATTTAGCCCATGTACTTCATTTCCCCAGACTCACTTTAGTTGCTGAGATATTCCAAGTCGCAATCACATACTGGCAGTAGATTATTTCAATAGTAGCCAAGAGAGCTTTCGCCTAGAAGCATTGCTCTTAATTACAAACGCTAGCCATATATTGTTAGCTTCTGGCCAGTGCGCCATTTAGGTAACATCTTCGTACTTGTTTATAGTGACGAATCGTTTTTTGAGTTTTGAACAAATGCAAAACAGAATATAAGTAAAAATTCAACTAAAGGGGATCCAGACGTGAATTTTATCGTAAACAATAATCAATGCAATAGCTTTTTACCGTAATACAAATATATTTGACATTTCAAAAGAGTAGGCACACTCCCTTTGAAAGGAGTCTGAAGTCAGTAAAAAATAAAGATGTTGCTTTGAAATTTGGTTTGGGTATTTTTCATACGTGGTTTCCGAAAATAAATCACGGTTTCCTAAACATCTTGGAAAATTATAATTTTGTGGTAGTTTTCGGCGATACAAAAAAATGGGAGCAACTTTTTTTTCAAAACTGATCCACCTTTTTTGTAGGGGGCTTGTAACTTGCTATTTTTTGACGTTTTTTAATCACATTTGTCATACAACGTGACCTTTGTACGGTCTTTTAAATAAAGTTGATTTTATCGTCAAACTCGTGCGTAGTGACATCACTACACAGTAAACATGCCGACGTCGGCACGACGTTGGCTGAACGTCGTATATGTCCGCCTATACCGACGCCCAGCCGAGGTCCAGCTGACGTCGGCATGCCGCTGCCGAGATGCCGACATCTGCCGACTTCGACCTGTCGGCGGCCCGACATCGAAATGTTTATTGGGTATTTGTTTACACCTAAAAAATGTATCGATGAAATTGCTTTAAGAGGCAAAATTTATGTGGGAGGATGTATCCAAAGTTTCGATAGCGATATTAGCTTTTGAACTATTGCGAAAGTTTGTCAGTGGAAGCATATTTGTGCCCACTCGGCCGATGGCGGGTTCGTGAAGTCTTTCACTCTGATTCTGGTTTTGCATTGCAACGAAAAATATGCGTTTATTATAGATACGTATTTCATTAACATGAATAGACGTATGAAACAAACTTTTTTTGTCGCCGATACGTTGCAGACATACGCCGGTTGGGCCTGATTTGGGACCTCTTTATTACAGGGACTGTCCCACCTTCTCAAAATATATAAAATGCACGCTGCATGTGGTGTTATATATTAAAGGGACAGTCCCACCTTTTCAAAAGTTTTCAAATGTACGCCGCATGTGGTTTTAAATATTAAGTAATTGCTGCCGAACACGATTTTGACATTTGTTTCTCACAAACAGTACTCAATTTCATAAAAAGTTAAGTTTTAATGTTAGGGCTGATGACGTCATATGAAGGATTTCGGAACAGAGAAAACCTTCACGCTGCATATGTACGGCGAATGTATGGCCAAATGTAAAACAAGTCGACTATCATCAACATTTAGTTAAAGAGTGACGACGTCATCGGCTCAGGGTCCCCGTTCAAATACACTGGGGACTGGGGATGTTACAGATGTCAAAACAACTCAAATTTCTTGTGATTCGACCTCGGTTGGTTGTTTTAAACTTATACTATACATAATTTCGATGCCTAGCACGGGAAAATGGCTATCTCAACTCAAAGTATATGTTAAGGTGGGACAGTCCCTTTAAGTGCAATTGCTGTCCGACACACAATTATTACATTTGTTTTCCACAAACAGTGCTAAATTCTAAAAAGTTTAGTTTTGATATTAGGCTGGATTACTCATATGAAGGAATTTCGGGAATAGAGAAAAAACCTTCCACCGCTGCCATATGTAGTGCTAATGTATGGCCAAATGTAAAAATGTCGGACTTATCATCAACATTAATAAAGAGTGACGACTGTCATCGGCTCAGGTCCACGTTCAAATACCTTGGGGACTGGGGGATGTTACAGATGTCAAAACAAAAGTCAAATTTCATTGTGATTTCGGACCTGCCGGTGATTGTTTTAACTTATACTATGCATAAAATTGCAATGCCCTAGCAAAACGGAAATGGCTATCTCAACTCAAATATAATGTTAAGGTGGGACAGTCCCTTTAAGTTAAGCTTAACTGCTTACTTCTAGCAAGCCTCACTCCACCACGTACTCAGGGGATAATACAACGGTAGTTATAATACGCAATACGCATACGAAACATTACTTTAAATCAAGTTACAATACACATATTAAACAAAACTGTTTAAGCAATCTAGCACCAAACATTACAAACAAGTGTTGTACACGCAAGTAAAACACAAATGTTACAAAATGTCAAAAAGTTTGTATTGGCTAACGCTGTTGTCGTTTAACCCGCGCCCCGCTGGGGTATATCCAGCCGAATGCGCCCCGCTGGGGGAGGGGGGGAGGGCAGATTATGCCCCCTCGTTATCTTCCGAACCGATAACCGCAGCGAGACGTACAAGACAACAATACAAAGCTCTACATAATACGCATCCAAAGCATGCGCGAAATTGTCAAAATAATGTCACGTGTCAGGTCACGGTCCGGAAAAAGGTCAAAATAGAGATATCTTAGTTTTTGGTCCATATTTTCTATCCAAAGCCTTACATAGATTGATACTTCTTGTGTACAAAGTGCTCTCAATGGTATAATGAATGTCCCGCATTCAGCAAAATTAAAATTGTAAGCAAAGGTCAAGGCCAATATCGGGTCACAAAAGTCACTGTTGGCAAGAGGTCTACGAAAGTCATGCAACACATGTTTTATGGGTTGTTTTACACGTATTATTCGATAATAGCAGAAATTTTGTCATTCTGATGCCCAAAAAGATCAAAGTTAGGTCATTTAAGGTCAAATTGTGACATTAAAATTATAAATAATACACTTAAATAGTCCAGTTCTCTCTTAGAAATACAGCTGTGACATTTATTTGTCTATATTTGGTAAAAAAGGTAAAAAAGACACTTTAATAGTCTCGTTCTCTCTTAGAAATACAGCTGTGGCATTTATTTGTCTATATTAAGTCAAAAAGGTCAAAAAGTAATTTTGACAAATGACGTCATGAGTTACTTACACTTGGGAGTAATAGGTCAGTTGAACATACCGACATTGCTTTGAAATTTGGTTTACGTATCGTTTATACCTAGTTCTGTTACATTTTTCAGCTTTTTATATACAAAACGGTGTTTTAATTTTTTATTTTCAAAAATATGTTTTTTCATTTCTGACGGTCATTTCTCAAATTTTAGGAAATAAAAATATATTTTTGTAGATAATGTCATTTCCTACTTTTTGGTGTTTACATTTTATGATTTGTTTTAAACCTCCATTTTCTACGATTTTACAAACATTTATCGGTTTTCAACCAAAATTGGCATGACATGACGGCATTAAAAGGTCATTATCTCCCCAAAAACTTCAACAATTTCACCGAAATTGTTTTCAGCAGACGTCGAATTGATGTAGAACAAGGTCCTGCAAGTTTCACGTCGGTATCTGAATAGTTTTTGAGTTATTGAGAAAATCTGGGTGGGGGCAGATTATTCCCCCCAGCGGGGCGAGGATTAATACAAAAAAAGCGTCTTTCATGCATTTTGGTCGTGCTACCCGCCTCCCCCCCCCCAGTGGTCGAATTTTAGCTCTAATTGGGAGCTGGAGCTGTGACTGGGGGTTCGCCCCCCCCAGTTAACACGCGCCCTGGAGGGCCTCTGAGAATACCACGCTCTGGAGGGGGCGGATTTCGCCCACCCCCTATGATCTTGTAAACCACGCAACGTAGCGAAAAGCGGAAACCGGAGTTAAGGCTGTGTGATGACCGTCCCTTCCCTGCGGCGGGAATCCCTGGAATCCACGCCACGCATTTTACTCTACTGCAGTTAGGCAATGTACTCATACATTAGTATTCCTGTTAAACTGTTTAAGGGACTGTCCCACCTTAACATTATATTTGAGTTGAGATAACCATTTTCTATGCTTGTCATTGCAATTATGTATAGTATAAGTTAAAGGGACCGTCTCACCTTCTCAAAAGTTCTTAAATGTACGCTGCATGTGGTGCTAAATATTAAGTCATTGCTGCCGAACACGATTATAACATTTGTTTCTCACAAACAGTGCTCGATTTAATAAAAAGTTAAGTTTAAATATTAGTGCTGATGACGTCATATGAAGGAATTTCGGGAATAGAGAAAACCTTCACGCTGCCATATGTACGGCTAATGTATGGCCAAATGTAAAACAAGTCGACTATCATCAACACTTAGTAAAAAGTGACGACGTCATCGGCTCAGGGTCCCCGTTCAAATACTCTGGGGACTGGGGATGTCGCGGATGTCAAAACCAAACTCAAATATATTTGTGATTCGACCTCGGTGGTTGTTTTAACTTATACCATACATCATTTCAATGCCTAGCACGGAAAATGGCTATCTCAACTCAAATCAAATGTTAAGGTGGGACAGTCCCATTAAAACAACCACCGAGGTCGAATCACAAAGCAATTTGAGTTTGGTTTTGACATCTGTAACATCCCCAGTCCCCAGTGTATTTGAACGGGGACCCTGAGCCGGTGACGTCGTCACTTTTTACTAAATGATGACGATAGTTAACTTGTTTTACATTTGGCCTTACATTAGCCGTACATATGGCAGCGTGAAGGTTTTCTCTTTTTCCCAAATTCCTTAATATGACGTCATCAGTCCTAATATTTTTTTTTTTTTTTTTTATTAAATTGAGCACTGTTTGTGAGAAGCAAATGTCATAATCGTGTTTGGCAGCACTTACTTAATATTTAACACCACATGCGGCGTAGGTACATTTGAGTTTGACAACTTTTGAGAAGGTGGGACCTTTAACTCTTTGCTACGGGAATTGGTAGGAAGCCCTTTTCTACTGATTCCTTGGAATCCCCGCAGGAATTGACAGGTCAGAACACAGACTTAATAGGTCCAGACAATCTCTATCGAAAGTACTCAAGTCCTCTTTAGGGCAGGTCAATATCAAGGTCACCAGAGGCCATCGAAGGTCATACTTTCCAGATTTAGGGCCTTGCTCCAGATACCCCCAATTATCTCGGAAACAATTATAACTAGGAGCAAATGGTTTCATGGAATCAAAAACTCTTGAAATTTGTAATTAACAAAATAGCTTTTCCTCAAATTTGAGCTCAGGTAAATATTTTAATCCGCGCCCTGGTGGACCTCCGAGACAACTTCGCCATGGTGGGGACGGGGGGTCAAAATGACCCCCTAACTCGAAAATGAAAGGGATAGAAAGACGCTGACAAATCATTCGATAGCTCTCAACGTGTACATTCAAAGTTCCAGAGACAATTTTTAGCTATGGCCGACATTGAGGTCACCAGAGGTCATTAAAGGTCAAATTTAACAGTTTTTGGACCTCGCTTCCAACAACCCCCATATATCTCGTGAACTATGATAGATAAAAACAAGCGGTATAAGGCAATCGAAAGCTCATTGAATTTGCAGTCGCACGGATGTCTTCAGAATTGAGCTCAGATCAATAGTTTAGGCTCCAGAGGTCATCGAAGGTAAAAAATGCAGTTGAATTTGTTGTCTTGAATAACTGTTTAACTAAAAAGGATAGATAAATTATTTTAACATAATCGTGTTTGTCTTGACGAGGCACTTTAAAACATATACATGGTGACATCCTGTTAAGGGCAATTTCAAAATTTGACCTCAGGTCAAAGTCATTTAGTGACCCGGTTAGGTCATTTTGCATATGTGTCGATGTGGCCAGACGAGAAAAACACAGTGGTGTCAACCGCTTGTTTATATCTCTTTTCTATCAAGAGTTATTAGCAAATCATTGCTGATGACCTCAGATGACCTCAAATGACCTTGTAGAGATCACTGAGCAACAATTGCACCTTGGTCATCTAGAATGAGCTCAAATAACATGATTCTGAAAGAATTAGCCTGACCCAACGCATATTTTCTGAATAGGAAGCATTTGTTTATTTTCCCATTCACTTATAATGGGGTGGTCAGAAAATTGACCTGAAAATTGACCTGGTAACCGATGTAAAAAATCCGAGATACACGAAATGTAGGTACTTATGATAATATAAAATCCTGCAAGTTTCAAGTCTTTCGGACAAAAGTTGTGGCTTTGGCACGATCACAAAATATTTTGGAAGGCAAGGTCACTTAAAGTGACCTGGTGACCTGACCTCAGATGACCTGAAGTTAAAATTTTGACAAAGTATGGGTATTGATGTCTTAATAGCCGTACCAAATTTGGCGGCGCTGAGCGCCGCCGTTTTTCCGCTATGTTGGACAAGCCTCATGGGGAGGGGTCAAAATGACCCTCCACCAGGGCGAGTGTTAAGATACAGAGGTCATTGAAGGTCAAAAGGATATTTGTTTTAAAAGGTGTTTTGCTGATAACTTGTTAACTAATAAAGAAAAGCAGTTATTTTAACGCCATCATGTTTGTCCCGTCAAGGCGCTTTGAATAACGTTCATTTTGTTTTTACAGGTGAGGTCAGTTTGGAAAGTTGTTCTCAGGTCAAGGTCAAGTGGTGAACCAAGTAGGTCATGCTGCATTTGGAAAAATGTGTCTTGACGAGACAAACACATTGGTACCATTTTCACGTCTCTATTCTAATTATGTCGAGAGTTATTGACAACTAAGTGATGTTGGTCACAAAATTGACCTGACATTTTAGTCAGGGGTCGAAGAAAAATGAAAAGTGGTCGCCAACGAAATTCCATATCAAAGTGGTCGCCGCAGGGATGAAGACCTACTTGACCTGAAAATTATCTAACCAACCGATAATTCGACCGAAACCGAAACCGATAACCAACCGAAAATACATAAATAAGCGTTTACTGAAGGTTTAACTGGTAGGTAATTTGGATACCGGTGTGGTTCGAGGTTAGGGTTGGAGATTTAGGTACTGAAGCTCTTATTTTGCCCATGGTCATGCAAAGTGGTCGTCCAGGTTCAAGCAAAGTGGTCGCCAACGAGGTTGGTAGGACAGATATTTTTTTCGACCCCTGATTTTAGTCACCGGTATCAAATTGTAATCACTTAGGGCAACGATATAAACAATCTGAGATTAACAAATGTTCGGCATTTGTGACCACATGACATCCTGCAAGTGTGAAATTGATCGATTGAAAACTGTGTCTGCATACAACCAAACACGTTTTGGAAGTGAGATCACCACGTGACCTGGTCTGGTGACCTGACCTGAGATAACCCGAGACCAAACATTTATTGTATGTGGGTACTGGGTAGTTCATTTTCGAACAAGTATGCAAAAAACCGGAGGGGTGGACGGATTTCACCCCCTCCCCTCCATGGTGCGTGTAACATATTGGACGAGTGCCTGCCACCCACTTAACATTTGGTGTCGACGTTCCTGGTCCAACTACTCCCGATCTCCCCTACTCTGCCGTTAATGATTTTTTTTTTTATAATGGATATTTAATTTCATGATATTTTGGAAACAATTTAAATATACTTATTTCTGCTGAGAAGTACCAAAAATCAGTGAGGGGACATTTTTGAATGGGGGCCCCCCCCCCCCATTTCAAAAATGTCAAAAATGTCAAAACGGCTCATTGGGGGTGGAAAGATTCCCCCAGTTAACATATTACAATTGGCCTTGCGTTACTCGGCTTACGGCCTTGATTCTATGCAATACGTCTAAATAGGCAGTTCTGTCCCAGCTTAGTTGACTTACCAATGTCTGTGCCAAGTGCCACGCCAAGCTCTCGGCGGCAAAACTGGGCGCAATAAAAACCTGCGGATACGGCCGGATCAAAGCAAAATCCATTGTGTAATCCGAAATCCATACAGCGGTCTCAGGCCGGTTAGAACTCGGAAGGTCTCTGGGAGGAGGTCTCCATGCCTACGATTGCGGGTTGGCATCATCAAGGCTACATAAAAGCCAATACATATCACTTGACTTCTAGTTTAAACGAAACATGCATCGCAATGGTATATTTCTTTTAACCCTCGCCGTGGTGTGGGGGGAATCATTTTGACCCTCCCCTTGAGTTTTGTCCGGAATAGAGGAAAAACGGCGGCGGGCAGCGCCGTCAAATTGTGTGCAGCTATTTTGCCATCAATCACGCACACTTTGTCAAAGTTTTAACCTCAGGTCATTTCAGATCAGGTCGGCAGGTCATGTGATATGACCTTATCTTCCAAAATGTTTGTGATCGTGCCAAATCCGCAATCTTTGCCTGATAGATTTGAAACTTGAAGGATTTTATAAGACCATAAGTACCTATAATTGGTGTATATAATATTTTTGTATCAGTGACCTAAGGTCAGGCCAATTTCCTGACCTCCCCATTATAAGGGAACGGGATAATAAAAAATGTTTCCTTTTCAGAAACTATGCATGAACCAGCCCAGCTCTGTCAGAACCATGCTATTTTATCTTACTATTGATGGCACAGGTGCAGCTGTTGCTCAGTGATCTCTGCAAGGTCATCTGAGGTCATCTGAGGTCATCAGCAATGTTTTGCTAATAACTATTAATAGCGTAAAGAAAGAGACGAGCGGATGACACCATTGTATTGTCCTCGTCAAGCCACGTCGCCTTACATACAACATGACTTACCTGGGTCACCAAATGACCTTGACCTGAGGTCAAATTTTGAAGTTGATCTTACCTGGTCACCATTACTCTTTTTTAAAGCGCATCCACGATAAAAACACGATGATGTTATAATCATTGTTTTATATTTGGTAGGTAAAAAGTATGCGAATAACAGTTTTACCGTAAACGTTAATTGTTATCTTTGATGACCTGTGGAACTTAAACTATTTGCCTGAGCTAAAAATTGAGAACAATAACTACGATTGCATTTTTTTTTCTAAAAAGCTTTCGATTGCTTTTCCGTTCGTTCCTAGCTTTCATAGGTCTCGATATATTTATTGAGGGTTTTCGACTTTGAAGCGAAGTCAGAAAACTGGAAAATTGGACTTTTGATGACCTATGGTGACCTCAATAGGGACCTGAGACAAAAATATCCAAGTTATTTTAATGTTTATATCTAGACTTTCAAACATATTTTGTCCCTGTCTTTCTTGCCCCTTTAGTTTTTTTAGTTAAATGGGGGTCATTTTGACCCTCCATTACTATGACGAAGTTGTTTCAGAGGCCCACCGGGGCGTGGGTTAAGTTTGTTCTATCCCTTTGCATGAGTCTCATTCTTTTAACCCGGCATTGACTGGGGTTTGATCTGAACATCATTGACTGGGGGAGGGCGTTAAACGCCCCCAAGTTATCTTTCGAACCACTGATTGTAGCGAGACGCGGAATGTGGCATTCAAAAGAACTCAAGGAGGCAAATCAAAAGCACACTCTACAATTTCAAATTGATATCACATGTCAGGTCACAGTCAGGTTAAGCGAAATAAACGATGTATTTTAGTTTATGGGCCACGCTTTACATCCAAAGCCTTCGATTACAACCATAATCACCCAAATTGCTCTCAAACAGAGACTATCATGGGTGCCCAAACCCCAAGCCCAGCCCAGCCGAAGCCCTTGAACACCAAGCCCAGACCCAGACCAGACCCATGCAATTCCATAATATTGATACCCATGCCCATTGGGGCCCCATTCAGATAAGGCAGATAATTATTTTCACAAAATTTGCAACCATTATATTGTGTCAACATTACATGTTGACTTGTATACTATTAACAATAAATAATATCAGACACCTGTGTGTTGCTGTTGATTTGGGCTTATCGAACACTTTGCGGTCAACATTATCATATTGGATCAGACTTATAGGATCAGACATTATTTAACAATATTACTGCTCCATTACTCACCTCAATTTATTGTTGTCATATAATTGCCAAAGTCTATTGTTTAAGTGTCATATATCATTACAAATATATTTACCTGGTTAAAAATCTGGTTGTCAAGTAAAAAAGAACGCTTAGCGACATTGTTCTAAAATTGCCAATAGCCCCCATGCCCACCCAGTACCCATGAAAAAGTAGAAAATGCATACCCAGCCCAGACAATCGGAAGAATTGAGTGGGCACCCATGGGTGCACCCAGCCCATGATAGTCCCTGCTCTCAAAGGTATGATATATGTCCTACATGACCTAAAGTGAAATTGTTGCCAAATATTAAATTCAAGATCAGGTCACAAAAGTCAAAATACAAAAAAAATATATACGAAAGTCATGCGAAACATGTTGCATTGATAATTTTACGTCTGTTATTCGATAGTGATACTCATTTTACCTCCTGACTTCATGTAAATGAAGTTACTTTCAAGCTAAAGTCAAAGAAGTTAACACAATGTCAAAGTTTAACCCTATTCCCTGCGGGGGGCAGATTCCACCCCCCGGTAGTTTTTCGCCCGCCGCTTCTGAACCGTTACGTCTATCGTCTTGAAACTTTTGGACTTTTCCTAAATATGAATGATGCGTGTTCTGTGAAAATTTAGAAAAACTCAGCTCAGCAGAGGCGGCTCCAGAGTCATGTTTTTGGGAGATTGTTACGAATGCGGGTGTGCGGCGCATACTTCCTTCGTAGTTGGCGGTGGAATACAAGCGTCAGAAACTAAGTCGATGCTTTGTACATCATACATAATTGGATTATACATATTTGGGGGGCAGAGACCAGTGGCGGCTCGTCATATGGAGGGCAAAGCTGAGGCCGGGCCTCACCTTTTATTTCGGAAGAATGTGCTGTGGAAATATGCATTGTTGCCAATAGACAACAAGTGCGTGAATTATTCCATTCTGCACATCCAGTGCATTTCATTATGACATACACCAAAATTGCGTTCTAACAGTAGTCTTTCCATCCCCCGCAGCCACCGTTTTCATACGTTAACATTACTTCCATGACCGCTAAGAAGCCGGCTGAAGGCCGGCCGGTCTGCCGCTGAACACCTTCCGCCCGCTCAACCCAGCCTACTGAGGCACCTGCGGGCGAAGCGCAATCTCAGCCGACGATGCCGTCCCGCGCCGTGCTGGGTAATGACAACCGACTGAGGCGGGTGTTTTGGGGTCTCAAAAGCGATATTTATTCGGATTCTAAGGGAGTCGTAGCGACGGCATAAAGTTCATGAAGTGGAAACATGTTGCATATCGAAATCTGGCCACATATTGCTCGAAAGCTATAATTGTATTATTTATATTATGATATTTTATCATAGTGGCCGTAGCGCGCCGGGCAGGCCGGTTGCCGGCGGGCGGGCCGTGGGCCGAGAGTAGAGCGCGACTTTTCCCTTGCAAAACCTGCAATTCCTGCAACCGTATGGCAGTGATTATGTATCGAACTGCGATGATTCTTTAGTAGCACCTAACTATAGGGATGTTAAACGCATTTCTAAATATTACATGAATAGCATTTAATGTTTGCGTTGTGTGTTACGGTACGTGATGCTACATTAAATGTGCAGCTCTCCCTCTGCGTCTCGGCCGTCTCGGCTCGTGAGGCCGCCGACGAGCCGGCCTCCATGCGGCTTGCCGCATGCGTAATACGCATGCTCGCGCATGGTCCGATTCGCAAGTGCTGTTCCGTGAGTCGCCAGCCCACAGGCGTCACCATGGAGCCAAGGCGTGACCACGGCAGCTGCAGTCCTATACCCACCGGTGTCTATTTGTATCTTTGGGAGCGGGGGGGGGGGCACCCCAATTGATTTTCAAATTTTTAACATTAGGCCTATGGCGTTGCAGTGGTAAAATTAAGATTAGTAATTATTAAAGTTTAGCATTGGGCAACCCAATAATTTTCAGAAAATGACGTCCTCTCCTATCCGTTGCAACCTTTCCCTGAACTTGGGGCATGGGCCTCAGGTACTTTGGATGACCACGAGCCGCCACTGGCAAGAGACAAACTCAGGTACATAAAATGGGAGGCGATAATTCCTTCGTCAATTTAGGAACCAACTTCAAATAAGCAAGATGATACAATACGTTCCGTACATAGGTGCCCGCAACGTTGTTACCTGAATCCGCCTATGCACAATTTGTTACATTTAACAAATTACAGCAACAAAGCCCAGATGTGACGTTCCCACGTCCCAAGCACTAATGAAAAACACACATTTTTATCCAAAAATCAGCCCATTTTTTATCCCTGAGTACGCATATTATTTTTAATTTTTGTACTTGTCCCTTTCACACATTGAAGAACATGACATTGTAAGCTCAACAACGTTTTTTGCATGACAATCTGTCGAATCGCATGGCCACAATGACCTTTCAAAAACACCCCAAATTTCCGTATTTTTTGGTCCCTGGCCCCGATTTTTGAACAAAAGAGCAATTTTGGGATCCAAAAAGAAAGATTTCGTCACGACGAATTGAATGGTGTTCGTCCCATCGACATCGGCCGAACAGTTCTCGAGATCTCTTGGGGTGCAGAATCTGCCCACCCCCCCACACAGGTTAACGTAATTCTGGCCGCCCGCAGGGAATAGGGTTAAAATGTATAGATATAAATCCAAAAGATATGCTGCTGGATCAGTTTTGTCTAAACAAACACAGTGCTGTCATTTATTTGCCTGTATCTTGTCAATAGAAGCAAAACAATAAACGCGATTTCAAAACATGACGATATGAGTTACCTACCAGTTCTTTAGATGCAATCACTGTCACAAATAATGATATAATTTTTAAATATGGTGGTATGGTAGTTTTTCGGATAAACCTTTCAACCTCTCTGACATAAATTTCGTTTTTTATAATATCCTGGATAATTTGATTTTGTTGTCATTTATTTTTGAACATTTTAGTGGTCCCAAAACAACAATTCCAAAATCCTGGACTGCCATATTGTATACCTTGTCATTTGCTATCTTGAGACGTTTTTGGATATATTTTTGCTTATCATATGACCTTTGTACGGTCTGTTAAATTTTAGCTGATTTTGATGTGAAAATCGTGTGTTGTGACGTCACTAAATCTCTGCTACTTAATTAAACTACACTAAATGAAATCTCATTATAGCCGTTTTCACGATGGTTTATTTTGTGCAAAATGTTTTAAAACATCTTAAGATGTTTTGAAATGTTTTAGTTTTTATGAGTTATGAATTATTTATTAATGAATTATGAATGAATTGAAATAAAAATTATATTTTTTATGAATTATGAATTTAATTATGAAAGTTTTAGTATACGATATATTCCAAGGAAAATTAATTACTGATTTAGGCGATATTATTATTATTCAAGAGTTATGGAATTATTAAATGAGCTCTGTACAAGATTATGATACAAAATTGTTCGTTTCTAAAGAACATATGCGTCTAGAGTCCGTTCGTTCCAGTTAAGGCATATTCGCCATATAAGTTACTCAATCTGGCAGCGTCCATGGATCAAGGTCTGCCTTCGCATGGCGCAATTAATGCGCTAGAAACGATTTCGCTTGGACGCGAGTCCATTTATGAGTAAAGGGAAGTTCGCTTTGTTGAGGGCGCCAATAGCGTCCCGAGACCGATAATGTTTCGAGATGTTTCTGAAAAGTGTCAGTAGGTGAAGATCACAGCTAACCTATACATAATTATCTTGCTAGTTACCACCAAACCGCAATTTTGGAACATATCCTGCTAGTTACCACCAAACCTCAATTTTGGAACATATATTCTTACCAACATATTACAAAATTCTGAGATACATTTCAAGACAAAAATCGCTTGCAAAAGTTGTGTAGTTAAGGAAAGAATAAGTATACTACAACTTTCATGCTAAAACATTTTAAAACATCTTAAGATGTTTTGAAACATTTCGCGCAAAATAATGCATCCTGAAAACGGCGTATATCTAACAAATCAAAATCAATAAAATTTACTGATTTTTTCTTAGAAGACGTAAAAATGATAAGCAAGAAGGTAGCTGAATTTGGACGTTGATAGTTTTAATGTTTTTGAGTTATTACGAAATTTATTCAGGGGGCGTTAAACACCCCCAGTCAATTCAATGCCGGGTTAATATACTAGCATTGAATCAACATAACATAAGCAGGTAGCATATATTGAAACAACCTTCTTTGGATTCGAATAATTGTTCAATGTCAAACTGTGTATGAAGTACACCTTTTATTAATGCGAATCGGCGTCTGTTCAGCTCAATTCGATATTTCTAATTTAAAACGACGGCAGACATACTGTTTGGCATATATGCATCTCACATCGGCGTAACACACTCCAGCGAAAAAAATATTACAAATTGACAGTTCACGGTGCACTGTCAATATTGAATGCCCTTTGCCGCAGGAGTGTATTACGCCGTTGTGAGATGCATATATGCCAAACAGTATGTCTACTGTCGTTTTAAATGAGAAATGCGGAGTTGAGCTGAACAGACACCAATTCGCGTTAAGAAAAAGTGTAGTCACAGGGGAGATTGCCAATATTGCACCAGGTGTCTCCTTGCACTCCTCATGTCGATCTCTTAACAATAGTAATTTGTATTTAACTTTCGAATGCATATAATTTATTCTCATTTTATTTTTCGTACCTACCGTCTCCAAACAGAGGTCAACCAGAAAGCTATGGTTTAAATTATTGTGGTTTCTTATCCGCAACAAGCATGTTTAGTGTTTACTTACACTCCTCTTATGAATTGTGGCGAAGTAAGAAGAAGCTTGAGTTGTTTGAATGGCCAGCAATATGTATTCGCATTACCTAAGATGAGGCAAAAAGTAACATCTAAATTATAACGTGCGGTCCATTTTTACATTTTCTAATCATACCGTGAATTTGTAATTGGTCTCATGCGCAATGCGCCCATAGTACATTATGAGCACAAGCAATGGAAAGCGGTGAAAATCGAAGGAAAAAATGCGTGCATGACTGCACGCAGTTTTTACTTTTTACACCAAAAATATTTGCATTGAAGTTGGCACATTGTGCACTATTTTCTACATGACTGCATACGATTATGACACAACATAATTTTGTGCCCGTAATGGCTCCTCTGGGACCATTTAATGGTGTCCGTTTGCAGTTATGTGAGCAAATTGCATTGTTATGTGCTTCCTTGCCTAGAACGTTTTGTGACTGGCCTAATCTGACCTCATCGAAAAACAGGTGGAAAGATTAGGCAGTTTAGTTATTGCTGAGGCTATTTTTAGATATTGCGAAATAAAGAAAGCTGATAATTAACTAACTCCATCGCGAAATTTGTTCACAAATCATTTGGCATGTTGCTTTGAACCAAAACTAAATATTGATATCTGAATGTATGCAGGAAACGCCGCTGGCACTAGCCCAGAGCACGCCGACGGAGGTGCCTGGGCGATATCCGTGTCGCCATTTCCATTTCCATTTCCTTGCGCTGATATATCTCTGATGACAGCCGACCGTCTCCGATAATCGGCAACATGACGCCATCGTTCCGCGTGACGCCGTCCGCACCTCGGGGGCGCCATTTGACGCACATTCCGTCCCATTGGCGCCAAATCACCCGTCACGCAAAAATCGCCACGCGATTATGATGCTTCTGTTATTCCCACGCGGACCTGTCCGGATGACGTCATCAACAATCAGTACCGCGCCGCGATGGTGTCGCTAATCGTCGGCCCGGGGCAGCTCTTGCGCCGGGGGTCTTTCACGAGGGGTCAACGTGGGCCCGTGGCGGGCCGGCCGCTCAAACAGGTCGCGGGCCGGCTGGCGCCCGAAGCACGACCGTGTTTGATCTGTACCACCGGCACCATGATTTTATATCTTTACAGCCCGGTCGTAAACGTTGGTAATCGTCGGAGCCGGGCGCCCGGCAGGTCGCACGCGCCCGGCGCCGCGTCGCCGCCGCCCGGCGCCGCCAGTCGCGCGTCGCGTCGTGTCACCGGAGCGACGCCGCAGTGTCGCGCAGCGGCCAGATACGCGAGAGCCGGTCGCACCGCGCAGCGCCGCGCGTCCGGCGCTAGTCCAGTGATTCGCGAGCCGCAGTTTCTTACGTCGCGCACTGTCAGCGGTTGACAGACACTGTCAGGGGCTGACAGAGTGAGGTGCGGCACATTGACGGCGGCCGGAGTGACGGGCGGCGGGAGTGACGGGCGGCGGCAGCGGCGCAGCCCCGGCTGCTCGGCGCAGATACAGGCCCGCGAGTCTCGTTAATCGTCGGCGAGCCGGCGACCTGGCCCCAACGGTCGCAGTCTGTGCTCGAGGCGCCGTCGGGCGCGACGCGACGACGCGTGCGGTGTCGACGGGACGGAGCGGTGGAGCCGGGACGGGGCCGGGACGGAGCGGTCGAGTCGGGACGGGGCCGGGAAGGACTCGGGACAGAGCCGAACGGAGCCAGGAAGGACTCGGGACGATTCAGCAGAGCAGGGACCGAGCCGGGACGGAAGTGACCGAGCAGATACGGAACCGGAGGCGTCGGAGGGCAGCCGGGTGAACCCATGGCGACACAGCGTCCACCCCGTCAGGTCAGTTCAACAGGACACATACGGTAGATAATCGGACCGAAACGGCGGCCAACACGGGCGGCGCCTCTGGATGTCATGACGAATGACTCGTCATTCGTCTGTAATTAACTCGTGGACTATATACATTGAGTTTAATGGCGGAGCAACATGACGCTACGCCAGTTGTTCCGCTGCCATTACTTGCACGTTAGCCATGACAGGTATTGCAGCTGAAAGCAGGCCACTCTGGGTTTTGGTGTTAGCTCCAGCAGCTTATTACGCGCACCATGTCATGGCGAATGTTGACAGGTCTCGCTCCTCCCCTCTCTCCCTCTCTTTCTTCCCCTTCGCTCTACCTCCGTATGTCTCTTTCTCTCCCCCTATTTCCTCTCTATCCCTCTATTCTTTTTGATATCTCTCCTCTTCTCTTTTTCATCACCGTTTCGTTCCTAATCTCTCTCTCTCTCTCTCTCTCTCTCTCTCTCCCCACTCTCCTTCTCTCGATGGACTCGACAGTCGGAGCAGAGACACAGCCGACAACATTTCCCTCACGAGTGGTCTCCCTACGCTGCTTTAAGACTCCCATCGCAGGAATTACTGCCAGTGGCTCCTCGTGACAGGATCACTGCTATCGCAGTGGGGGGCTTCAAAAGGCAAGCCGGCTTGTGTGCACAGCGATAGCTCTCAAACAGGTGCTAATATACCGGCTTTTCTCTGTGATATCACTTTATAGACCTAGCTGTCTGTCAGACTGGCGGCACAGTAGCGGTCACGTGGTAGCCCCGTGGTAGCCAATTAGCAGACCAGTGACAGCCCAGTGAAAGACAAGTAGCAGCCCAGTAGCAGTCACGTGGCTGCCCAGTGACAGCCCAGCAGCTGTCATGTGACAGTCCAGTGGAAGTCCAGTGACAGCCCAGTGACAGCCCAGCAGCTGTCACGTGACAGCCCAGCAGCTGTCATGTGACAGTCCAGTGGCAGTCCAGTGACAGCCCAGTGAAAGACAAGTAGCAGCCCAGTAGCAGTCACGTGGCAGCCCAGTGACAGCCCCGTGACAGCCCCGTGACAGCCCAGTGACAGCCCCGTGACAGCCCAGTGAAAGCCCAGTGACAGCCCAGTGTTAGCCGAATAGAAGCCCGTGGTAGCTCAGTAGTAGCCACATGACAGGCCCAGTACAGCCCAGTGACAGCCCAGTGGTGACAGCCCAGTGACAGCCCAGTGGTGGCATCCCAGTGGCAGCCCAGTGACAGCCCCGTGGCAGCTTCGTGACAGCCCAGTGACAGCCCTGTGTGTGCCCGGTGACAGCCAGTGAAGCCCTTGTGTGTCCCCGTGACAGCCCCAGTGAACCACCCCTGCTGGTACCTCAGCTGACAGCCCAGTGACAGCCGCTGTGTGTGCCATGACCAGCCCACGTGACAGCACCTTGTGGTGCCCCGTGACGTTCCAGTGACAGGGCCTGCTATGTGCCGTGAACGCCCAGTTGAACATCCCTGTGACAGCCCCAGTGGACAGCCCTGTGTTGCCCATGACCCGCCAGTGACAGCCTGTGACAGGCCAGTGAAAGCCAGTGGCAGCCTGTAATTGTGCGTGCAGCCGTGAAGCCCTGACAGCCCAGTGACAGCCCCGTGACAGCCCCGTGACAGCCCCGTGACAGCCCAGTGACAGCCCTGTGACAGCCCAGTGACAGCCCTGTGTGTGCCCCGTGACAGCCCAGTGACAGCCCAGTGACAGCCCAGTGACAGCCCCGTGACAGCCCAGTGGGTACCCAGTGACCGGATGCCGTCTGAGACCAGCTCTCGGTCCGTGGGAGGCGGGCTGTGTGGCCCGCCACCTGGCCACGGCCGGCCGCAGTATGCCCGGGTCGCGCGCCAGACGCAAACACATCGTCTCGCTGCGTACGCGCAGGTGTGATTGTGTGTTTACACGCCAGCCAAATACACTGCTGCTCCAGGCGTGCCATGCGAGAAGCCCGCCGCGCGCCATGACTTTCGCTGCTCCTGGACTCGCGCCCTCAGACGGCGCCGGCAAGCGGGGACGGGGCGGATTTCCTCCCTCACCGCCGCGCTCTGACGCCCCGCGACAAACATTGGGTGGGGCTGACCTAATTTTATCCCAACTGAAAGGATTCGTTGGCGACAAGTTTACGGAAATCATGATGACCAAGAAATGCTTTGAGCTATTTTTGCAGTCTGATTCAGTGACCAACTTTATTTGAACCGTGTCCGTGGATGAAGGCTATATGCGGCCTGCCACCACGGTCCTTGAAGGCTCACGCGAACTTGGTGTAAGCTTCTTGCTTATATACTTAACTTTCCCGTACGGTTTTCTTCAAAGATTTAGGGGTCCCAGTTTTGAAGACCACCAAAGATAAAAATAAATACTGGCACTAACAGGTTAAAAATTTGCTTTACAACTGCTAGAGATATTGTGTAGTATTGCATAAGTCGTCTACAGGCACATTGCCCAGTGACAGACGAAGTCAGAGTATAATAACAATATAACACGACAAAACACACACTAACAAAACGGTTTTAGAAGTTTGACTCAAACCACACGTTTGAAGCACTGTTACCTTTTCATCCTCCCTCCTTGAAGACTTTGCGGTTCCTAAAAATAAACGCTGATAAATATGCTTTTCGTTTGATGAGGGGATGCTCGTAACGCAGCATTGCTAAGCCGCACGCAACTCAAAAAATTTGCATACTCTCTTAAATTGAGGAAGAGCGGCTCGACATGATCTATATTTTTATATTGATAAACCGCACACTTCTCATGTGCGGATGGATAAGTCTGTTCTACAATCATATGTCAATACGGTTCTCACATCTTCAATGGTCAGTAAGCCCAGTGGTAACATACTCGGTAACTCGCTTCGTAAGTGGGAGGACTGGGTTCAATTCCCGTTACGGCATATTCATTTTTAATTTTAGACAACCCAAGCTACTCATATGATTAAGGGCCGCTTTTTTCCTCTATGAGACACTACTGTCAATGACGCCTATGCCCTCCCTCAATAGCTAAAATAAAAGCTCTTGGAACGGGCTTTCAGGATCTGTAAAGATATACGGCTCATTGTGAACTCAAATATATATTTAAAACATCCAAGTGCTAGCACGAAACACAAGCAAATGAAACCAAGTCGACGCTGCGGGCACTCTCAAACGGTTTAAGTTTGAGAAATTGTAGACAATATAGCTTTATCATTAAACAATTATCGTACACCACATATTTATGTGATAAACATTTTTTTTAATCAAAAATTTGGAAATTGTAAAACGCAATTTTGAGTAAAATTTCGTTCTTTTTAATGTGGCCACTTAAGTTATGATGTTTTCCCTTTCCAGCATTGACTTCTCACTTCAATATATAAGCCTTGGAAAGTATAAATATTTAAGATAGGTTTTTTCTCTCTTTTTTTGAAAAAATAATGGTCACCAGCACGTATTTGATAGTTACTTTGCACGTAAAAGTGCTAAAGAGCGTAACTGAACAGTATTTATATTTGCCTCGTCAAGCTGTATTCAATTATGCATAGCATAATCTCTGCAGGCTGCTTCTTGACCTCAAGATCACAAAAACAAAAGTGTACTTTACATCGAGTTTTTTTAATATTATTTCACAATAATCTATGATTTATGATGATTGTTATGATATATAGGTTTGTATGGCCCATATTATTTAGATGGGAAATTTCGCACACTGAAAAATCGAGATTTGCGCAACATCGAAAAGATGCCTCAAGCTATAACGCAAAAACCATTCAACAGACCGGGCAGAAAATTTAACAGCGTTAATCTACGGCCCAGATCACCTCCAACACATATTTGAATCGAACTATGAGAAACAGGTTGTTATGTTTTGGTCGATTTGACATTGGCTGCACCGGGTGACCTCAAGTCACGTGACCTTAAAGTCAAGGAGCAGCCTGTAGGGGTCATGTTATGAATCATCAAATGCTGCTCGACGAGGCAAATATAATGCTTTTCAGTTAAGCTCGCTAACACACTTATGTGCAAAGTTATTACAAAAGACGTGCTGATGACCATCATTTAAATATTTCTAGAAAAGGCCTATCTCCAATGTTTTTACTATCGAATGCTTATATATTAAAGTCACTCCTGGCAATGACAATTATCTTAATTTTAAGTGGCCACATTAAACAAATCGTAATTGAAAAAAAAATCGCGTTTACAAATGTCCATTTTTTGAATTTTCAAAAATGTTATATCACATTATTCTATGGTTTCTGATGATTCTTATGATGTATAGGTTTATAGGACTCTCATAATTTAAATGGGAGATGTCGCCCGCTAAAAACTAAAAGTTAGAGCAAAATCGAATAATGCCTGAGGCTATAACTCAAAAACTGTTTGACGGACGAGTCTAAAATGTTACAGTTTAAATCTACGGCTCAGATAACTCCTAAGATCCTGTTTTATTGAAATCTGAGATACAGATAGTGATTTTGCGATTTTTTGGTCGATCTGTCATGGAATGTCCCAGTCTGGTTATCTCCCATCAGGCACAGCTGCTCATGGTCAACAGATGAGCCGTATATCATCACAGTTCCTTAAAGCACATGCCCAGACCTTTCTTTTGAGCTATTGCCGCTGAGCGTGGACGCCATTGAAGTTATTCTCGTTTCCAGTCCGAAAGTGGAAAAAAGCGTCCCTTAATGGTAAGCTAATCGTATGAAATGTTTGGGTATTATCATCCAACCGTCTCCGAGGAACCCTTCTCATTATTGAGACTTGAGAGCCTGCGGAGAACCTGCAGATGCCTAAAAGGAGCGCCCATAATCTCGTTTGCTGATGCTCCAAACATTCAACTTTACTTACGTAGAAGTAGCTCCCGGCGTCTCGTGCGTCTCAAACTTTTGTCAGTGCCAACTGGTACGTAAGAACACACAAACACACACATACACACACACACACCCACACACACACACACACACACACACACACATCATTGAGTCGGTTACAGGTAGGTATCCAGCGTCCTTGTAAAGCTTATGTCGCGATATTTAGAGGAAAATTCGGTAGATATAAATAAGTCAACACTTGTGTCAGAGTTTAAAAACGAGTTACACAGGGATGGCGGTTGGATGAAGACGCTCCACTGTCGATTGTGTTCACCGTTCCACGGGGTACATTCCACAGGGCAAGGGTACGTGTCGAGCACCACGGTATATGCAAAGTGCAAACCAAACACTGCCAGCAGAATAGAACTGTCAATCCTCGCATGATGAATATTAAATAAAAACGTAATGTCTTATTGGGCTAAACGGAATTTGATAAATTGCACCTTACAAGTGTGATAACAGAGAACAAAAGTCAACTATATGTCAGTGGGTTTGTCCGAGTTACGGGCCAGCCACGTTAGAAACCTGTGTTGCACTCTCTCCAGTCGCCTCAAGTGAGTGACAGCCGCGCCGGCCTACACTACAGAGCACAGCCATACTCGAGGATGGAACGGACATGAGCGTAGTATGTGCACAACATTGCCTTGTGATCAAAACGAGCTCTGTTATGTCGACGGGACAACTGCATGCTGCGAGTGACCAGCCCAAACATGCGGTTTGACTTCGCTATATACGCGATATATGTTTTGTATAGTCTAGCAAATGCATTATAGTTCTGTTCTCACAAACGAGTTACGATAGCATAAAGGACTATGCCCCACCCCTCGTACCCAGCTGGGCTTGACCTCTGTTTAACCGGTCAGCTGGTCTCTGAATGCACCACACAGGTTCATCGTACCTGATCGAAGAGCACCGGCTTAATTTGGGTATGGCTGGCTGCTCTGAGGTAATTCAAAATGACTTTGACAATATTGTATGGTAAATAGCTAAGAAACTAGTCAGTGGCGGCGGATTGTATTTTCGGGTGGGTGGGCAAGACAATCTATAGGTGGGCCTCCTGAGCGCGTACGGGGCCTCCCGAGCGCTCAGGGGGCCTCCCTTTTGGAGGCTGTTGGCCCTTAACAACTTATATAATTCTAGGGATTATGCATTTTGGTTTTGGAAGTCTGGACAGTATCGGACACCTATTTTTCGGTGTAGTGACAAGCACCAGTTTAACATCAAATTCGCATT